>JABXWE010026254.1:0-22100 GCA_014611495.1 Limonius californicus
AACAACTACGGTCTTAAATTGGGACATCCATCCCTAGCTTACAAATGCTAACTAGAACCGAAGAAGCGTGCACTGCCACGAGGATTTCTCAACTAACTTCCCCGATCCGCGTAGCATACGACCAGCAAGTAAAAGTTAAACGAATGCAAAACGAAAAGTTACGAGTTCGAAATTCAAATAAATCCAAAAATATTCAAAATTTATGCAACCCAAATTGCGAAAATGAAAATCTAATGCAAAATAATGAGGCGTACAAAATCGGAACGTTACAAGTTGTTGATTCCGTCTCTGGTAAATATTTTTGCGATAACTTGCGAAACAAAAATAGGGGATAGTGGGTGTGTTAACGAATTTTTGAAGGAGCCATGACAAGCAACTGGAAACTGTTGGGCATCCCCAAGACAAAGAGATCTAGAAACTGGTAACGATGTTGTATCACCTCTTTATAACCAAATAAAATTTTGCGGTAGTTCGAATTGCAACGATTTGTGTTTCTAAAACAACGCCCTTATCTATTACCACTGTATTTTCTCGTTCGAGCGCTCCTACTCCTATAGCTTGCAAAAAGCCAATTTCTTTCAGTGTTTCATTGCATATAACTGTTGAATCTATAATAACGCAAGACCCTTTAAACCTCTGTTTTTACCAGTAACAACAATTAAATGTTACTATGTATGTAAATAACTATTTGCTTGCTACATCTGGCTCCACAACCCTTTGTGGAACTCAGCCTTATCAAGAAACTCCTCTATCGTTTTCCGCTTCCTGTTACCTTTAGAACATGGAAATACTGTACTATAGGGTGTTTGTTTAGTTGGCTTCTATTTTGTCAGGATTTCGGGATGTCTAGTTTCTTCCAAACTATGTATATAGGCTAGACATTGTATCATTGGCCTTTTCGTCCCACTAGTGGGCATCCGCCACGTGTTTCTCCCCAACACTAAGATAGAAACATGGGGGACCTACAATTTAGTGTCGAATCCGATCCGCAGAAATTCCAAAGAATGTTCTTAGCATTCAGATCCCCCGGTTGCAAGCCGGATTGGAAAATTTTGTGTGGTGAGTTGCAGACAAGATTTTTACAAATCTGCATAACAATGTTTAGGTTTCGAACCCAAGCCAGAATCGTTGTTTTACTCAAAAATTAAGCGCTCTATCAACTGAGCTACCACCACACTGGCATTGTATACGTTGAGTTATATTAATTCATTCAAATCCACCCGGCATCTCTGTTTAATTTTGTTTCACTGGGCTGTATGTCATTCATAATGTTGAGCTTATAGTACTTCTTATACAGCTAAGATATTTGTATTTTTTAAGATATCTATTTTTGTAATTTTACGAGATGATACAATACTTGATATGTAATCATTTCTTCTTACTGAATATTACTTGTATTTCTCTCAACGAATTACTAATTAGAAATCATCCTGTATATTGCAGTCAAGATTTCTTCACCTATACATAAATAAACAGACTCTACTATTACGTTAATTTCTGTAATTTATTATAATTTTGTTTCCGTTCGTATTAGGTCTAAAGCGGTTAAACTAAAATTGGCTTCTAAAACTGCCACCTTCATTATTTTCTGTTACATCTATCTATCTACGACATTCGACTGAGGATCAATGGTCGCTTAAAATATCATACTTTTATCTATATATAAAAAACAAACTACTTCCCAAAACAGACTGAGTCGAAGTATAATAAACCAAAAACACTTAACGGGAACACGGCGATCACAACAATATTTTTATTGCAGGAAAACAGTTAATTTTTAACTAAAAAATAATTGCATATTTGAGCATCAGCAACTGTAAACAAAATAATAATACAGCAAGTAGTTTCGAGAACTACTTGTTTTGAAGACGCACAACATCTACTAAAAAACTCAATTAAGCAATAGCTCTAGTCCAAAATGCACCAGAGAACATAGAAACTGACTAATTAACATGTAATTAAATAATGTAAGTTGCTTGAATTAGAAATGCGATTTAGGCAGACACAAATTTTACTAATAATTTGCATGCTATGCATATTATACAAGGGAGTACGTCTTCTGCATGTTTCACCCAACCACCCAGTGTTAATATCGTATCCTTTTCACTTATCTCAACTTCTGTATTATCCCCTTCCCACGTTATTGGTAGTCACATCTAAACATGTCTATTACATAAGGTGTATGTATTGAACAGGTTCAGTTTACCACACAACTAAGGAAATGCAGTTATACACTGTAGTTGTGTATTAACAGACGACACTCTAGCACAACCAAACATTCTTCGCGTCGCTGCCATGAGCTCCTACAGGAAACCAACATTTATATAATTACTTAACAATTGCAATGTTGTCTCTACGCCTAATTTTGGGACCAATGTTCTACATCAAAAATAGTAGAATGCTAAAATTCTAAATCCTATTGTCGATTATGCGATTTTCTATCTATTCTGTCTATCTGCTGGCCGCAGAGATGCATTACATACCTTTTTTATATTTCCGTGTAGCATCTCCATTATTTATTAAAGGAAGTTACCAGCCAAGAGTGAAACGTAGCCTACAAGTTCTGCTACTTTAATTTTTTGCGCGTGAATATATCCCCATTTTCTGCCTCTCTTGCGTGCGTGTGAAGAGGCTACTAAAGGCAGCGTTTTCTATTGTCACCGTATGTAGCTACGTTAGTGGGCGAGTTTTCAACATGCGGTTTTTCTTCACTGGTAGCTAATATCCAAATCATTGAAATAAAGTGCAAAATTGGTTAACTACATTAGAAGAGTTGATGGTAAAAATTATTAACGGTAGTCTAAAAATATGGTTGAACTGATCTACGTTTATGGTATATGTGAACTTAATTTAATATCATTTTTCATTTTATACCAAACTACCATTCTTTAATAATATAATACGAGAAACCCCAATGGACCGATTTATTTAATTTTCTTAAAATCACAAAAACGCCAAGGTTTTGCAACATTTTCTTCTTTTTGATTCTAGACGCATTGTCTTTTACATTGGCTGCAGTTTGATAGTCAGAATTCGGGTAGACGGCTCTAAAACTTATGGGGAAACATGTAAAGGAGAATATTGTAAAAGGTTTCATTTAGTTTTGAATGGTCACGTCGGATTAGGATCCCCTTAATTTGCAATCTGTTAATTGCATACTTGAAAATTATTGTAAACTAATTTATTATATTATATATTTGTATGTTCGCTGATGCTAAAGATACTTTGTAGAAGAAATAGTTCTACATTGTTAATAATTTTGATAACCATGATGTATAATTTTTCAATTTTCTATTAATTGGTAATTATCCTATATAAAAATAGCTCATTTTCAAGGTAGCACGTGCCAATTAAAAACAATTAAACGAATATTACTACATGTTCCAGCAACTTAATTCAGTAATTAAAGGTGATTTGAGAATAGGAATGCTAGCATAAGTTATTACGTTTTCTTCATAGCATTCAGACACACTAGAAACGGCATTTTACAACCATATTTTTCTGATTGATTTCATACTACAGTTCCATGTTTATTATTATAAGTTCGATAAAAATGTTCAGGGTTTCAAGTAGGTCAAATCTGCCTCTCTCCGGTTGTTAAGATAAATTTGCTCGAAAAATTTAAATTCCAACTATTTTTTATCAGATTAGGAAATTTCCTCTTTACATACAAATACGTAATTATTACTATTTTTCTGTTTGTTTTACAGCCACAATCTCAATCGGCAGATGATTAAGTAATAGCCCACTTGTAGTACAAAATAGCAATAATATATGATGTTTAATGTTTCACCATACGGACAAAAATGTACTTCAATAATAAATCTCAAAAATAATTTGTCATACAAATAACAAATTTAAGAATCTGCAAAAACAGCAAGAATTGCAAAAAAATAAGCAAGCAATTTTTAATATTTATTCAATTCCCAACTATTGTCAAACATGATTTTATACTTGTCAATCTCCTAAAAGAAATGACTTCATTCTTGATATCATTTTTTTATAATATGTTTATTTCAGATATCAGCATTAAATTTCTGGACCGATCGTAACAAAAAATTAACATACTTAAACAAATAAACGCTAGTTTGGTGTTACCATCAGCGAATTCGATAAACAAAGTTGTAAGAAGATATCGTGTAATTTGTACGAAACGCCTCCCCATTAATTTACAAAAATGTTATTTTAACTTTGAACTTTAAAATCTATCGATACCATAGTTTATCTAGTTGTTACAGTTCACAGCTTATTTCTAAAACTGTTTAGATCGCATTCTATTGCAGTTATACTAGTTGACTCATTTTGTCTGTATGTTATTTTTACATCCATGTATATAAATCAATTATAAATTATTACGAGTATACTCTTATTACGTAATTATCATACGCTGGAAAGAGAAAATAGAAGCAACTGCTGGACTTCTGCATGCTTATTAATGCAGCTAGCAAAGGAGACACGTAAATTAATATACAGCGACTTCCGTAAAGGTAAACCGAACTGTCTATTTTCGTAACGCGTAGTAGGGTTTTAATTATCCTGGCGCCAATAAGATCACAGTAAATTGCCCTTTAATCATGCTTTTGGCGTATGTAACGATGACGCTAAATCGCATCGTTTGGAAGAAAGTTTTTGTAAGTAGATTAATGTACAAAACTGTGTCAATTATACGATGTATATTTATAGACAGTGACTTTCAAAGAACTGCGAACACATAATTTGTTGATACTTACATTTTAGTACAAATTTTTGAAAAACATTGAAATATTCTGAACATTTCAAGCATTTCTGGGTAACTTAATTAAATTTTAATTATTATTTTCCTAAAAATAGGGGCAGTAAGATAAGCAAAACCTATATATCGAAATACGTTTTCTGCAGCAAACACGATGATTATTAGTACACCAAGATAGTCATTATCAGTAAATAACTGGATTTGAGTAATTTCTGTACAAACACATTGTAGATTTTTGCTTGTTAAACAGAAGACATGACTTGTAAAAAAGATTAAGCTCTGAAGTACTTCTCACTGATAGTTTTATACAAGTTGTATAGTCCACTTAAAGATATATCGTTATTGCCTCGCTGAAAGTGTATGGTAATCCCTGGTTAACACTTAACAAAGTTGTAAACACAGCTAAAATATCAAATTCGGCTTTAGGAATTATATTTCTTTGCAATATGTAAAACTAACCTAACGGCCGGTGCTTATAAGCCGAATTATAAGTACCTTGTAAATCTTTGTCCTACAAGTACATTTTTAAACCGGATAACGGCATATCTTGACGTGGACTATATGCTAATCTGCTTTCCTCAACTATTTCTAGGATTCCCTACATATTCTAATGACACCCCTTTGAAAATAAATTTAATTATCTTCATGGCTGCGTCTAATTAAAATTATATATAAAACTATTCTATACCTAAAACGTAATTGAGCAACAGCGGGTTGTAGTTGCTTCTGGAAATTGGCAAGCCTCCACGTGCCAAACTGTATCACTAATGGTTATTAAAACATTAAAATCCGTATTGGGCAACTCAACAATGGCCTCGAATTCATTTTTCTTTAACAAAGGTTCTATTAAACTTCCATTAACGTAAGCTTTAAGCAACAATGTTTTCGCTTTACAATAAATTATAGCAATATAATAATTGGCATTCTTTCCAAACTGCACACGTGGTAAAATTGTTTTTCGTATCCTTTCACTAGCATTTAGACTAGACCTTTGTTACAAGCTAACCTTGCATTATGTCTAAATTTAACTAAATTAATTAAGCGGAATTTTGGGTGTAAGGTAGTTGCGAAAATTGAAAATCTCTCTTTGTATGGCTGAAATAATTATTCAGGTCTACATTTGTCAGAATATTTTATGACAACTAAAAATTTTCAGGTCTTGCAAGAAAATGTTGTAATAAATAATAACAAAATAACTCAAAACTGCAAAAACTTAATTTCAGGCAGGTATCTACTTGTGATGACAGCCAATAAAATGTAAAAATTAAGACTTGATTTCCATAGCCATGTGTGACCTTGGAGGTGCTTTCACAAATTCAAGGACAATTACAAACTGCAACGTCTTAGATAATCCAACTCTTAAATTCCATTAAATTGTTGTAATGTTTGGTTCATAGTTTTGCTTTTGGAGTTTACTGTTTAAACTGCGTTTTAAAATTAAACTTGTTATCAATAAAAACGGTCATATAAAGAGGAAGTATATAAATAGCTCTTGCAAAAGCTTTATCTCCGAAATTATTAATTATTGCATTCTTATATTCGACTGCTTGGTCTATTATCTAGAATGGCGCCATTTAATATGCATATATCATGTCAACAACCCGAAAGGGAACTTCGATATGCAGTTAGGTAGATCTTTTTTCAAATTGGAAGCACAAAAGGGGATGTACTTAAAACAAGCGCTATATTTAACAAAAACCTCTACAAAATACTATCCGGCGCTACATGCTGTCCTTAAACCTTATCTATACTTAGTTTTTCAGTCGAATGACATTTTACGATTTGTAAAATTAGTATTGCTGGTAATACTTTTGATAACTCTTCCTTTTTTAATATCTAACACCAGTGTAATTTTAATAATATCAAAAACACAACTATTATTGATATTTTAAAGTCCATTTACTTTCACTACTATGTTAAAAATCCCAAACGTACCTTTCGATGTAGTACATGCCTTACTTCAACAACCAGAGTGTGGAGTTCTTGGGGAGTGCGTTCACGTGGCTGCGATTTGCTACTACGACTGGATCGGTGCGCCAGTACCGCGTCTACAATAAAAGGTTAAAGACATATTAAACATGCAAAGCTCGACTTAGCAATTGGTCGCCTCGGTATTTTTTATTATTAGTCAGACCTATATTTCTAATCTCATCTTGTGATCTCTACCACAGACTCCTGTCGCAGAGTTTGGACAAGATGTACTCAAACTACGAGCAAGTGGAAGACCAAGGTGTTTCGCATAATTTCCAAAGATACTCCAATACAACTGATTTTATTCTAGCATCGGCTAGACCTTGACTAGACATTTGCAAATAAGGAAAGTTCAAAGATCAAAAGCCTTAAAGTTAACAAAGCACCGGAGTCCTTCAAGTGTCCGAAATTGCAAAGCCAAGTTCAAAAGCCCCAATCTCAAACGTAAGCGATAAATTGAGCTCAAAAAAGGCACGGAAATTGCGAACAATAATGATGAAACATAATGTATGTACAGAGTGTTTTGGTGTTACTTCAGATGATTGCATATACGAAATAGTTAATACTATAAAAGAATGATGTCGCTTGTAGCTCATTAATACAGTATAATAAACAACATTTTGAATAAAGTTTGAATGTGGAATACGTCTCTACTTAAGCCATACACGTAACTATATTTAACGTACTTATATAATAGTTATAGGAATAGAACAGAGATGCTGCAATTATTTTTAATATTAAAGACGAAATATCTACTGCTAAATGAATAAATTAACATCCGCAGAGATAAAGACCTTCCTAAAAGCGGGAGTTTGAAATGCTTTACCTATGGATAAATTCTATACAAGTTCGCGAAGATTTAAAAAATAAAACTGCAGAGGCTACTTACGTGAGCATAGCTATTTATAACTACACTAAAAAGAAAGTTAAATTTTGCCTGGTGCAAACATTTTCTAATAAAATTTTACTATCGTAGAATTAGTATAAATTAATTTTTAACGATTTTCCTATTTTTGACTTTACAAACAATAGAAAAATGCATTGAGATATTTCTCAAACTTGAATACTTAGTGAGCGCGTTAATTTCTTGGAAATGTTTGCTTTATAGACGGTGTGTATAAATTAGCGAAAAAGCTACACGTGGCGATGTTCTTCGTAAAATCCTAAGTGGAAAATCCTATTACTAAAATGTTGTTTCCTATGTCTGCACGAGGTCCCGAAAGTTTGGACGCCCGGTGTTTTAATAAGCGGTATTAATCCATATCTGTTGATAGAAAAAGCTGTAATTTATATAAAAAGAATTGTGAATATTATTTCTCCGTACATGTGGTCTCTCTGTCTCAAAAGTTTGTATTCAACATTTCTTTATTAACTTATTTTCAGAAATCATGCATTTTGCAACATTGTAGAACAATAAGTAGGCCCCCCATGGTATTGTCAAATGTTGCACTACTAAATCAAATTAATTCCATTTGCTTGATCTAATTTTGTGCTATCTCTGAGTTACAGTTATAGTTTTTATTAGTTTTTGTATTTCTGTGTTCTTTTTGTTATCTTATTCCGTTCACTTATTTCATTCACTTATAATGAACTTTACGTTTAATGAGTATGTCGATATGTACATGGTATACGGTTTCTGTAATGGCAACGCTAACATGGCAGAACTAGAATACCGGGCACGTTTTCTAAACCAGAGGCATCCCCGAGCAAATGTTTTGCGAAGGCTGGACCAACCTCTTCGTGAAACTGATTCGTTTGTGAAAAGAAAAGCGTACGCTGATCAACCAAGGCGAAGGTTTGCAATACAACTAGAAGAGCAAATCTTAAGAGCAAGACACGAATTCTCCGTGAGAATCCAGAAATTAGCTGCAACATTAATTTTTTTTTTTTTATTTTTATTTCTTCTACAATTCACAATCTATCCAGGGACAATAAGCGAATGGTATTACAATTAATGATTAACAAGCGTGTGGTTAGTATCTTACATTAAAGATCTAATTAAGAACAATAACCTTATGATTATTAGTGTATATACTCATGCAGCTTAATTTTAATCGATTACCTATATCTAAAGGATCACAACGTTTAAGGCGATGTATTCTTTGACTATTGTCTAAGAGGTTAACAGCTAGTGGGTTTGGATGAATTTGTAGGCGGGATAGATATTTGGCACTCGAACACTTAGCTTCTTGTAACACACGCGGAACACTTAATTCGTTGTGTAGAGTTTCATTGGTCTCGAACCATGGTGCTTGTGTAATAGTTCTGAGTGTCTTCGATTGGAAGCGCTGCAAAATTTCAATGTTTGACGTACTCGCGGAACCCCACAGCTGGATTCCGTATGTCCACACTGGTTTAAGTATCACTTTCTACACTAATAGTTTATTGGTTAGAGTCAATTGTGAATTTCTCCCTAGTAGCCAGTAGAGTTTGGAGTACTTAAGTCCTAGCTGCTTACGTTTGGTGAAGATGTGATGTCTCCAGTTTAATCGGCGGTCGAGATGCATACCTAGGTATTTGGCTGTATCAGCTTGGGGTAGCGGTTGTCCATTTAGAGTAACATTCGGGCATGTCTGTCTTCGTAGAGTAAAAGTTACTTGCTGTGATTTGGTTTCGTTTGCTTTAATACGCCATTTTGTTAAGCATGTCTGTGTTCTTTTTGTTATCTTATTCCGTTCACTTATTTCATTCACTTATAATGAACTTTACGTTTAATGAGTATGTCGATATGTACATGGTATACGGTTTCTGTAATGGCAACGCTAACATGGCAGAACTAGAATACCGGGCACGTTTTCTAAACCAGAGGCATCCCCGAGCAAATGTTTTGCGAAGGCTGGACCAACCTCTTCGTGAAACTGATTCGTTTGTGAAAAGAAAAGCGTACGCTGATCAACCAAGGCGAAGGTTTGCAATACAACTAGAAGAGCAAATCTTAAGAGCAAGACACGAATTCTCCGTGAGAATCCAGAAATTAGCTGCAACATTAAATATGATATATAATATGAGGAATCCTTCTTTGTCAATATCATGTCTGCATATTTCAGCCTCTCTATGAAAATGTTAACATATCCTGATGGAATTTTTGCAACACAATTTTAAATAGAATTCAGGACAATGGTGACTTCTTAAGACGTATTCTTTGGAGTAATGAGTGCATGTTTACCAGAGGTGGCGTGTTTAATATACATAGAACTCACTATTATGTTGACGAAACCCCATACATATTTCGTGAATATGTATGGCTAGGCATAATAAACCACAGGGTTGTTGGACCATTTAACCTACCCAATCGTCTTAATACCGATGAATACCTCAATGTCTTGGAACAAGTTCTTGATGAGATTCCGTTGAACATACTACCTAATATGATATACAATCAATTTATTGTGCAATCTATGAATAACTAACAATAAGCACAGTTGATGGATGACAACATGACATGTAAGGGAAGTTCTACCATGAGTACAACCCTATATGATAGATTAAAATGCTGTTATCTAACACTAAATGCTGTTATCTAGTTTATCTTATTTATCTAGCTACTTTATCGACATTAAATTTTGTTGTGTCTTAAAACTAGGTTCTATGTGGTAGGTCCAGTGGCGTTATGAGATTTAATCTCCTAGTTTGTACACTGATATCTAGTAGGTTAAGAACTAATGGATTTGGGTGCGCTTTTAGTCGTCGTAGGTAAGTTTCGCTGCACTGCACAATCATTTCACTAACTGTCGACATATCGAGGTCACTGCAAATGTCTTTGTTGGTTACGAAGAATGGGGCGTCGGCCATGGTACGAAGTGTTTTTCATTGGAACCTCTCGATGACAGCAATGTTGGATTTGGCTGCTGTTCCCCTTAGCTGTATCCCGTATGTCCAAACCGGTTTGAAGATTACGTTGTACAGTAATAGTTTATTACGGAGTGATAGTTGTGACTTGCTCCCCAGTAGCCAATAGTGTTTCTGAAATTTCTTGCAAAGTTGTTGTTTTCGTTCGTTCCATATATGAGTCTTCCAAGTGAGTCTTCGGTCAAGGTGCATGCCTCGGTATTTGACCCTATCTGTTGTTGGTACTATTTTATTATGCAACGTTACTGGTGGCGATTTTCCAAGGCATGTTGTGAATACTATGTGATTTGATTTCGTTTCATTGATTTTGATGCGCCATTTTTTTGCCCATTGCTCTATGTCATTTAAGTTGCGTTGCAAAAGCATAGCTGCTATAATGGGACATTTGTTCTTGGCAAAGACAGCAGTGTCGTCTGCGAAAGTAGAGGTGGATACATTTGCGTTGGTAGGGAGGTCCGCTGTGAACAGTAGGTATAATATGGGTCCAAGAACACTCCCTTGGGGAACCCCTGATGTTATTGTGTGCAGCTTAGTGAGTTCTGTTTCGTACCTTACTCTGCAAGTATGATTACAGAAGGATAAACATGGTGTTTGGTAAATTTCTCTTCAGCTTGTAGAGTAATCCTTGATGCCAGACTTTGTCGAATGCTTAGCTGACATCAAGGAAGGTCGCTGTGGAATAGCTCTTTTCTTCAAAGGTTTGGTGGTCCGGGATTAGATTTCTTGTATATACAATAGCGGTTAGTCTCTTTGCTAATATTTTTTCCATAATTTTTGACACTATGGGCAGTAAACTGATTAGGCGATATGAGGCGGGATCATTTGGTGGCTTGCCTGATTTGTGGATGAGTATTATCAAAACCACTTTCCACTGAGCTGGGAAGTATTTCAGCCGTAGGACTGCATTAAACGGGTATGTTAACGTAGTTATGTCCTTGTGTGACAGTTCTTTCATTATCTGTCCCGTAATTAAATCAAATCCCGGTGACATTTTCGGGTTTAAATCATTTTTGATGTTTTCAACTTCTTTAAGTGTGACTTTCTTTATTTGTTCTCTGGACTGTTGTGGAATTTGAAGGAATGCTAGGATATGCTCGTCTGCTCTCTCGTATAGTGTTGGTAGTGGTTGGAATACTTTTTCCAAATGTTCCGCAAATGTCTGCGCCTTTTCTTTGTCTGTTTTAGCCCAAATTCTATCTGTTTTCCTGATAGGTGGTATTTGTTTTTTTGGTTGTTTCAATTTTTTTGTGGCCTTCCACAAGGCGTAATCTGAGTTCGAGGTAGGCGTTAGGTTTTCTAAATACTCTTGTAGGGAGTTGTTCTTTAGTTTAGCTAAGTATTCCGTTGACTGTCTTGCCGATCGGTTGTAGTTTGTCTTACCTGTAGGGTGTCTAGTATTTTGCCATATCTTCCGTAAGCGTCTTTTTTCTGCTATTTTGTCGCGGATATTTTATGGACAGATAATTCTATTTTGCTTTGGTATTGTGGTCGGAGTTGCTTCCCAGGTCGCTTCTTGGACCAGAGTAGTAAAACTTTGTAGTTGTAGTTCTAAGTCATTGGTTGTCTATAAAGATATCCGGAGGTTTATTTTTTCATCAATTTTTTCTCTGAATGTGTTCCAATCAGTTTTATGGTTGCTATGTCTAGCTGATTTTTGTTTTTCTTGTATGCTGGAGTAAATAGTAGCTATTACAGGTGAATGATCTGATCCGATATCATTATTTGGTTCTATGGTTAGGTATCCTGGAGCAAAACCCTTTGTAACAAAGAAATCCAAGCAATCGGGGATTTTATTTGGGGCAGTTGACCAATATGTAGGTTTGTAGCTTGATAGGTGTCCCAAATTTAATTCTTGCATCACCTGGTAGAGCGTTCTTCCTCTTCCTGGTGCTATGAGCCTTGATCCCCAGCTTGTGTGTTTCGCGTTATAGTCGCCATCATCTAAAAATCTGTTTCCTAGGCTACTTAAGTAGTTTGTGAATGTTTCTTTGGTGACTCGGTTGTTTGGTGGGACATAGGCGGCTGACACTGCAATTGGCCCGACCCAGTCTTCTATCATGATACCAGCCACTTGCAGTTCTGGTTTTTCGACTTTACCAAGCAGGTGATGTTCCATTCCGGATCTTACTAGTACTGCCGCACTCGCACTAGCTACATGCATGATGGAGCTCCTGCTGATTTTGCATGTAATATAAGAGAGTGGTTGGAGAAACGTTTCCCAAACAGATGGATTGGTCGTAGTAGTCCCATTTTATGGCCAGCGAGTTCACCCGATCTCAATACCTTAGACTTTTTTGTTATAACTTTATTAAAGAAGAAGTTTGTGTCACGCCTCCACCAAATGATGATGTAATTAGAAATCGAATTAACACGGCAGTACTAGAAATACTGGAGCGAGTACCACGAAGATTGGAACTATTTCTACAAGCAGACGGTTTTCAATTCGTCCAGTTATTATAAGTAGGTCATTACTATAAGTAGTTAGTTACCGGGTACAGTAACATCTGTTTGGGTGCGGTGTTGCCAAATGTATGTTTCTTTTAAATGGTCCCTGAGAACACATGACGCATAGTGCAACATTTTAGTATTAAGATTTGCCACGAAGGATTTTACAAAGAACATGGCTACGTGTAACGTTTACGTTCATTTATACACACCCGGTATTTCACAGTCCTCTACTCATTGTCAGAAAATTGAACCTCCTCTTAAAATTTACTCTTATAAAATTTAGTAGGTATCAGTCTTATCGAATAATCATCATGTTCTCTTCCAAAACGTTATTTTATATTAATAACAGACTTACAGGCCTATTCTGATGAATTGCTTATAAACTGATATGGTATTTCTAAATATGATATTAAATAGAAACAGTCCCGTAAAAGTAATTTAGGACCGATTAGAGTTTTAAAATATTACCTACCAAACCGAAGAGCAGTTTTGTATAGGCTTTAGATCACTTCTGGGAGTTGGTTTAGATCATCTATTAAAACATAAACGTTTTACAAATAGTTAAATATATTGACCAGCAAGATCTTCTCAAGATTTTTCATTCTTATGCTGGTTCTAACTCGATTTAAAAGGAGTTTCCCAGGAACAGCAGTCGCCAACCATTCGGACCTTACGGACCAGTAAACTCACAATTTTGGATCCCACGAACCATTTACACGATTTTTTTTTAAAGGTACAAACATCTATGAAACAACGGTCATAAAAGTTTCATTTTATTAATTTTTAATTCACATGTGTAATTATAACAGAATTATTAGTGTGATATTTATTGGTGCTTGTTTGAAATAAGTTTAGGAATTGTTGGCTCCTATGACGTCCAAATTTTTTCACGGACCACCAAAATTTTGTCATGGACCATCAGTGGTCCGCGGACCATCGGTTGGCGAACGCTGTTCTAGAATATATTACAACTAAAATTGGGTTGATGGGAGAGCAATATGTAAATAATCAGGTTGAAGCTAATCCACAATGAGATTCTAAACACTTCTAGATAACTTAAAATTTGTAAAAAATTCTATTAAAGTCGACTATAATTATTTAAAAATAAGCATTACTAGGATCTACAGGAACGCAACTGCCAGTTTTATTTTCGTATTTAACGTTTTTTGGAATATATGAAAACCATTATTAACCGTTAAATTAATTATTATGTGCTCGAAAAAGAATCTTATTGTACCGCTTGTGTTTCTAGGTTATAATTTAATATAAACATAATTTTTAAATAAGGACCAAAAGCTGTAAATATAGTTTCATTTGTAAATATACATTGGAATTGTATTCCTTTTCCCATTTTCTAGTCTCATCGTAACTATATTAGTATTAATAAGACCCCTCTACATACTAACAAACTAATTTGGCATCAAAAGCCCGCCGTAAATGTTTTTCCTTGTAATATTTTTTCATAAAAGTTAATTTGATATTTTAAAAATACTGGCTATAGTAAGTCATCTCTTTACTACCTTTGTCATATTAAAATTAAACCCTCTACATATTTTCAAAACTGTCAGATATCGATAATCCAAATTACATAATCTTTAACTCCTTTAATAAACAATTCTGGTGTCTACAGAAACATTTTAAACGTATGTCGAAAACCTATATCTTTCAAAAATTGAGGAGACCTTCAGAATTGTTTTTATGTCTGTATTATTTTGATTTAATTTTGGGTCCTGGTATTGGTAAAAAGGGTTGCCACATTCTTTATGTATTGATGATTTTGTTCTTTGGGGCCGTTCAGAAAGTTTTGAAAAGTTTACCTTTCAAGCAACGTTACATGAAAACGGAAAATCGGATAATAGCAAATCGCATAGCTCAGCGAATACAGCCGTGGGTTGCCACGTAGGATGTTCGAGTTAGCTTCCCGAGAACCGCCGTAGTATCTA
The DNA here is from genome assembly GCA_014611495.1 of Limonius californicus. Classification (NCBI taxonomy): domain Eukaryota; kingdom Metazoa; phylum Arthropoda; class Insecta; order Coleoptera; family Elateridae; genus Limonius; species Limonius californicus. The sequence goes on from JABXWE010026254.1 coordinate 14,944, forward strand.
CACTTCTCTTCTCTCTCTTCTATTTTACGAATATATTATGTAATTCTGTAGATATTTAAATGCTCTTTAATATACAACGAAAAATAAAGACTTACATTAAAACTTTTTCAATTACGTTCTATTTGGGACGTGGCTGCCATTAGTAATTGCGTCAAAATATACTTAAGTATTGAAGTTAGTTCAACTACACAAAGAGTTTTTGCAAGTTTTCTACTTTATTTTACCTGGTCGTGTCTTACGGTTTTTATTATTAAAAAAGCGTGTTAAAATAACTTGGAAAGTGTGGAGAAATTGCCAGTGTTTACTCTCCTGTAGTCAGAGTATAGGAATATATTGCAAAGGTGAAAATTTTTGAAATTGAAGTTGATAGAAGTACGCTTGTTTGTCATAGAATTACGAAAAAATGTGGTTTTTAAGTATATCGAGATACATCGGTTTATGTGTAAAGTAATTTCCGTATGGGAAATGTTTGCGGGGATCCCCCAAGAATGTTCCGCACGCGGCTGCCACTTTAACCCTTTATAAGATAGTTAGTGCCTTGACGCACTAACCCAGGGGGACCGACGGTTGTAGGTACTCTCCGAGCACCAGGCCTTTGTATGTATATGTCACACTCAAGAATTACTGGAACGATCTTATTGAAACATATCATATCAAGTCAAACAATATGTGAACCTTCACATCAGTAATTTTAAGAATATTTATGTACAGGGTGATACATGTGCGAAATACTTTAACCACGTACAGCTGACGTTACTCAACCCCTAAGTCAGTTAGTATTTTTTTTAACATCAGCACCTCTCTGAGGCGTTCACAGTTTTTTTACATCAATTCAGTAAAATGTAAATAACATTTTTTTGTTACTTGTCCAATGTTGATAAACTTCATTTTGGAAAGATAACAGGTGAAGCTTAATTTCCAGTTCATAAAAATGCAGGATTCTATGTGAAAATGGATGAAATATGACCCAGAAGTGAAACATTAGGTGCACAATTTGTAAAATTAGGTGAATGTATTTAAATTGTCATTTCTATTCGAATCTCTATTGAATAACTCGTTAGATATTAAATTTTTAAATAGAATTGTAAAGAACTTTTTTTGAAAACAAAGTGCTAGTTCAGAAGCTACAAACAAAATTCAGGTTAACTATCTCCTTTTCAAGATATACCCTAATTTTAAAATTGTTATATTATACTTTTTGCGAATGGGGCAGATTTTGTTAAGTTCGTTTGAGTTTTGCGCTTAGCCCTTGAAAGTTCCCATCTTTTCCGTTTGACGTGCTGGTGTAAGTCTGGATTTGCCGACAAACGGCAGTTCCTGGAACTCTTCGCTTGCAGATACGCCGGAAGGCACACGTGCAAGAAGATTGTCGTAGAACAATTTCTTTGGGTGGGAGCTTTTGCGCCCGGGGACGTCGGTGGACGCTAGCCTCTGGAAGTGGACAGACGTGATTTTTGGAGCCCGGGTTGTTAGCTGCTTTCTTCTGCTAAATGAATTTAACGTTTCGTTTTCTGAGTTAGGCAAAAGAATCTTCGACTTGTGTCGTATTAAATATATTAGCAGAGTGTCAGCTTTTTGTACAGACAATTCAGTGAATTTGTTCTCTCGACTTCTGTCGGAACAGAAGCTTTCAACCTCGTGACTATCTCCTTTGAGCCCTTGCAAGTGACCATCCTGTACCTACAGTGGCGGAGTTTTTATCATTTGAAATTCCCGCCCTTCTTTTCTTCGTTAAAGAAAGTCCTAGTCATAGCGTTGTGTTTCCCTCGAGATCCAGTCTTCAGGGGCGTGCCTGCGAGATTTTTCTGCTTCCCGAAGAACCTAGGAGCAACCCAATTGTGCCTCTCTACTCCCTTTCTGAAGAAAACTAAAAAAACTTATCAATATACTAGACAGTGATTGTTTTCTCCTGTTTACCAGTGTTTTTTCAATTTCAATTTTATAACTATTGCATACAATTATCTTTGGTTATAGATGTAACTCTTCTAATATCTATTCTTCCAATTGTCAATTTACACGTAATAATAAATCTCAAACTTACCATTCCGACCGTGAACTCTATGAACCGAAAATTGTTCTACTCTTAGAGACACGAACAAAACAATTTATATATGTATCGTGTTATGGCTAGCGATTCTAAGTATTATTAATATGGAGTAAAATGAAAAATTCCAGAGACTGTGATGTAATTATTAACTAGAAGTGAATGTTTATAACCCAGTGGCAAGTACACAAGTACTGTTTCTGACCCGCATTTTAAGACGAGTTTCTATAAATAGCATAATAATTCTATTTTGAAACGGAATGTTTATCATGCTAGTCGTTACACGCTTTTATCTAACAACAAATGTTTCGGCACAAGACGGAGGAGGAAATGCCGTAGTTCCAGGGTTAAAATGCGAACATCGCTGTTTTTATACTTTTTTTGTAGACAAACGGAAATGCGTTGAATTTTTTTGTGTCTATTTAGGTTCAAAGGTTATATTGTTGTCGATTATTTTAAACAATACAAATATGTAAACCGGAACAAGATGTATTATTTTCTAGTTATTTTTTAAAGTAAAATATATTAACGCCACCTCAAACTGTTAAGTATTATATAACATCACACAAACAACAAATATGTATATAATGATTCTTCTTCCAGCTGCAGGATAAAAATACTTTGAATTAAGTAAAAAATTCTGCTAATTAATTCCATATCTGTTCCTCTTGTCTTAACTTCTTGCTACCCCAAATCCAGCCACCGTAGAGGCTAGACCTGAAATGGGCATAAATTCGTTTGTATAGCACACGTATAGTTCATAGTAGTAGCGATAGCTAACTGTAAGGTTGATTTATAAAGCTTGCGAACATAACGTCATTCAGAGAATAGTCTCTGTAGACATGTACTACCTACGAAATTAGACACTTTTAGATGTTTATTTGGCACTTTGGCATATAGAACCGACATATCATCATATGTCTGGGCACAGCCTATTCATTTCACTATAAAATTATAATAATACCGAATAATTATAACACATTTTTTCAAAGAAAAGCAGTTTCCTTTTCAACAAAATATCTTTTGCACCCGAGCGCATGTAAATCGTAACATAAATTGTAACAACGCGGAATACAATATTTTGTTAAAAACGTTGCCAAGAAAGCATGTTCTTCAAGTCTTTTATCTTTTGTGAGACACAGAGACCTTCTAATTAATGCATGCATTGCGCGTTTATAGCCCCACAGACATACACGACCTACAGCTTAATGTGTGCTCCGAACCACGAGAAATGTAAAGACTTTTACTCCAGAGAAGATTTACGTGATAGAATATTTTTTTGGTTTGCCATTCTCTTGCGAAAGAGAACGGCCGTGAAAAATTCGATCTTCCGCTATTGGGAATTGAACTCTAGACATTCAGCGTCACCTTTAACCTCTAGTCTACGACCGTTTCAAGAAAGCAGAGTGTGTTGTCGTTTACGTATCCTCATTCATATTTCTCTGTAAATAAACATCACAAGAATTCCAAACTATGCCGGATGATTAACTATAATAACATTAAAATATACAAATGATTTCACATACTCTTTCTATTTTTCACATGTTAGTGTTTTCCAGCACAAAAAGAAACATGTTGTAGCTTTCTTAATAATATGGAAAAATGGAAGTCAGGGGAGCAGCATTCTGTAAAAACTGTACATTATTGTCAATTTTGGAAAGTACTCTCCAAGTATCTATCTCAACAAAGTTTGATTTTTATGTTTTCTCTAATTTTACTCTACAAAACGTGGAGGATAATATACGAATTTAGTTAGTTATTTTTTCAATTTCTATAGTCAAGAAATTCTGTGGAACAATTTAAAGTTAGCTTTTCTAATTATGAGTTATACATTATAACCAAAAATTAAATCTATGTATCCTCTTCCTTTCTTTCCTTTTTAGGTTTACTATACTCTGCATATGGTACTTTCTTACAATAGGTATGCACCGACTTATATCAAATATGTAATTAAGGATACAAAACATAAAAAATTTAGCACACAAAATCGTAGTTATGATTTACTAAAGCAAATAGAAATAAACCTGAACATAATAATTACTAGAATCATAACTCAAATATTAAATTAAAAAATATATTATATCAAAGAATGATGTACTATTTGGCCATTTGTCCTGATGACAATAAAAAAATACAAAAGAAATTGGCACTCATACCTTTTTTCTCATTCATTCATACTACCGTTCCCCCACTGGAAACCGCTTGTGCATTACTTCAGGGAGGTGCAGGCGTCCCTTACACACTAAACATTCATGCAATATGCACCCTCAACTTAAGTAAGCGAAATGCGTTCGCCCCAGTCGGGATTTGTTACCTCGACCGATCGGACCGAATTTCGCGTGACCTCGAGTGGCAGTGCATTTCCGCACTACTCCACCGAGACCCCTGGCACTCATACCTGGGCTTTACAGATCTTTCTTTCCTATGATTCTTATAGATCCAAAAATATCTTCGACTGTCGGTGCTTAAACATACTGTATCCTTATTAAGAAACATTTTCCGACGCACGTTACAATTTTCAAATTATTCTGAAGTGCTCTACTTTACTTTAACTTTAAGGCACTTATTAAAGGGACACCTTAGATAAAATCGGCATTATATTTGCGGGAACCCGTCACTGCACAAATTTAAGGTTTACTTGAGTACAGTAAACAAATGCATTACAATCAACGGTTACAAAACACTTTGTTTCTGAGTTACATCCTTCTTAAAGTTGTAACGGTATTTTCACCTAGGTTGTCCGCAACCCATTTCACACTGGGCTCCCTCACTCTTCTTCCAGCATTTAAGTGTTACGCAGGTTTGATTTGAGATAAACAGGATTTCCGGTGATTGATTCTCTGCGTCTGATAGAAAACGAACGTGTCGTTGAATTGGTTTTTACCGTTAAAGTGGTTTTCGCTTTGAGTTCATCTCGATTTTGTGGGAAAATCAAAGATTATAACGCGATCATTAGTTGATTGTGAGCTTACGTTATTGACATTTATTGTCGCTATACTCGACGTTTTGTTTCCTTTATGATTTTTGTCGAGTCAATCGTAGTTACCGATTGGTGAGTTTTTTTCCTTTTTCTTTTAAGTTATGGCTGACCTAATTTTTCCTTGTATTCGAATTTAGACAACTTGGGGACGGTGAGAATTGTCCGAAGATTTTTGCGCTTTTAATGGTGATATCTGCAGCTTGAGGGAACTAATATTCGAATTCCATCCAGCCGCCCGCAGTGGAAACACGTGCCGGACTCGAGGCTGTTCTAGAACGTTCCATTCCAGATTAACCAGGGAAGTGCACATTTATTTTTAATTTCGACGATTTTGGAGTCCATGTAAATACTCTTTGTTTATTTGTATGAATTTGTTGATATTACGGGGTAGATAGAAACTATGTTGTAATTTGCAGTGTGTTTCGAATTACTTTATTAGCATAATTCATTGGTATATTAGTTTGTACAAGTATTAGCGTACATAATCACGGGAATTTCACTTGATATACAGCGTGAGTCAACCGGAGCGGTAATATTGCGTTTTGTTCGGGTTTCACAGCGATTTTTGATTTTCTTATCTACGCTGTAAATTTTGAGAGTCCTTTCATGACTAGAGTGTAGGACGCGGCTTGAGGGCGCTTGTTTGGGAAGAGAAACGCAGTATTTTTACTTTAGCTCAAAGTCAGTTATTATTGGGGCTGTATTGAGTGATTGCGTACTGGCAATTGTGTACCGATACAGGTTATGAATACAATTATATCTTATTGTTGCAAATTTGGGTTATATATGGCGCTCTTTCAGGTAATTAACGTAAAGTTAATTAATATATTTATTCGAGCAAAGCAGAGAACCGCCCATCTTCGATTGAGGTTCCGGGAGGCTATCATTAACCGAATATTTACTTACTTAGTGTGGAGAATTTCCCTTGGAAATTATCATCAGGCGTCACAAAGTTTTGGATTTTGATACTACATACACACCTACTTCAATGTTTAAGTTTGATTTTGTTTCCATGCATGCACCAAAAGCCTAATATTTTCGGGGAGGAATTGTGCCGGATTTTCTTTAATTCTTTTAACATCCTTAGTTGCCTTTTTATGGAGCGTCTCAAGCTGAGAGTGTAGTACAGGTTCTTATGGACTATGTAAACCTTATGAGAGTTGACCGTAGAATGTTGCCAAGTTTAGGCGCAGTGTAAGTTTTTTTAAATTAAGTAGATCCAGGCTTTCTCAATTACGACGGTGTAAAATTTCGACTCTAGAAAGACCCGTTAAATTCCTATAAAAAATTTTAATTAATCCCCAGTTTTCTAGGTTTTTAATAACAATTTCTTTTTCTTGTCTTTTAACGGGTAACGGCGCAATGGAAGAAATTGTAAAACGTAAGCCAGGGCAAGCTTGACTAGTTTCCAAAAACAAATCTTGATTAACGGTAGAAATTATCAATTAAATCAAGGCCAACAATGGTTTTTTTATTTCTGCTCGAAATACCTCAGTCTTTCAAAAACGTGGCGGTGATTCATTTAACTCCATTAAACGGCGATTTGTTTCTGTAGTAATTAAATTTAATATGTAATATAATAAAACTTCTTAGAGTGCCTTATCTCTTACGAGACGTAGTGATCTTCTCTCCTATGCCTGTGTTGCGCGATTAGAGTGCCACAGACATAGAGGATCTACAGCTTAACGTGGCCTCCGAACCACGGGAAATGTAAACACTTCTACTTCGGAGAAGATTTACTAGGCAGAATACCTCGCTGATTTGCCATTGCCTTGCGAGGGAGAACGGCCGTTAAAAATCCGATGTTCCGATACTGGGAATTGCACCCAGGAGCTTCGGCGTATAAGTCCAACGCGCTAATCTCTAGCCCAAGGCCGTCTCATAATTAAACTGCTATGCATATACTATTATTTTTCTTGCATTTGTAAGTATGATAGTTATTTGGTAGTTTTAGAACCCCTGGTAAAGGACGTCCAACTAACTCTTAATAGTAGCTATCACCGATAAGCGGTTTGTAAAACAAAAAGGGGATTACATTGATAGGTGCTTGGTATCTTCGAAGCAATTTTAGGTAGAAGTTCTACAACACTGGCGTCCATAAGAGCCTGTACTACACTCTCACTGTGGAAAGAT
>JABXWE010026256.1:0-10794 GCA_014611495.1 Limonius californicus
TTCCTTTGCAAGTTCGTCGGGATATGTGGATGCAACAAGACGGAAGCTCCAAGTCACTACGCTGCTAGAGTTAGGCAATGGTTTCACGAAAATTATCCACGAAAATGGATAGGTCGCGGAAGTAGGGTAGCCTGGCCTCCACGAAGTCCCGATTTGACGCCACTTGATTTCTTTTTGTGGGGTCATTTGAAAAACTTGGTATATCTGACGCCTGTTGAAAATTACGAAGATTTGGTACAGCGTATAGGTGAGGCGGCGACAACCATAAACGAAGACATGCTGCGGCGTGTCCAATTATCCATTATTACAAGGGCAATGAAATGCCACGAAGTTGGAGGCAGAAATTTTGAACAATTTGTAAATTAATAAAATACAAAAAGGGTTGTGCATAATGATTTTGTTTTATTATTTAAAATCCAGCAGAATAGTTTGCATTGGCAGAATGATTCAAACAATTTAAAAAATATCAGATAAGAGTAATAATGAACAGTCTAATTTTTAAATCAACATCACTGTCATTCAGTTTATTAATTACCTCTTTTTACCAGACGCGGTTAAAAATGATAAATGAATATTTTGTAATTTAAAAATTTAAATGATAAAAACGTAATTTTTGGACATCTCGATTTTTTCATGTAATGTCGGCCTACTAATTAAATTCTCCATAAATGCAAAGACATCGTCAACGTTGCCAAGTATAATATTCTTTAAGTGTCTCGTGTGAGGAAACTAAGCACTATAGGAAGTTCGTGTTAGTGTTTTTGAGGACTGTATTTCTTTTACAGAAGAGTGCTACCTGAAACCTTTAAGGTATTTAAAGGACACCCTGTATAAGACTTAAAAAAACTTTTGAATCAAGAAAATAACGGCTTGTTAAATTTAAACAATCTTCAACAGTATTATAGAATAAGACGTATACATCTGTAATATGTATAATATGTAATAAATGTTACGTATATAAACTTTGGAAAAATCCGTTACCAACACGATATTTACAACACCTAAATATGTATCTCGGCAACTAAGCTGCCACCTTCAGTAGGAACTAAGTAACCAACGTAACTGGGCTGAGAAATACCTCTGGAGATGAGTTCTTCACCAATTCAACAATAAAGGTCTACTGAAGATGTCAGCTTAGGTGTCGAAATTCGTATTTATGTGCTTAAATATCGTAGAGGTAAGGGTTTTTCCAAGTTTATCTGTGCTGGATAGTGAGCTGGACGTCGCAATCCTAGAGATGTAGTCCTACTAAAAGAAAAAAATCAGGAAGATACGGTACCCACTAAAAAATAAAAAAAAAATTGTTGAGTGAGAATAGATGTTCTAGTACTTTCATCACGATTATTCTGGTTACTATGCTACTAACAGGTAAACAAGGTTATAGCAACAATAAAATACATGGTCCGAAACGAACCCTAGCTAAAAATAGACCATTTGAAGGTTTTCCAACAATACTGAAATTGTTTGAAATATTTAATAAACTATCTGACTTGATTACATTTTGTGAATAGAACTATTAGAAGAAGATAGAAGATTTTCGTGTAGTCTTCTATCCTACAAAACAATCTCTAGGTAATTCCAATACAATACTTTGGAAGTTATGCTTGTTTATTTGCACGTCTTTTTCCATGTAACCAGCAGTTGCAATATATTAAATGATATCTGACATGTGTTGTTTAGAAGTATATAATTTAAATTTATTATTTATTATGTGAGCTCAAATGTTTAGACTATGATCTCTTACTTTCTATGTTCTTTCAAGATGTTATATTTGCAATTCTAAGCCTGTAAAGTCTTTAATGCTGCTGAACTAAATTTTGAAGGTAGTATCCGGCCATCAGTATTTTCGTAACAGTCTATAGCATACATCCAATAGAATAATGGAAATGCCTACAAATTATTATGTGATTCAATGGCTTTATTTTGGAAATCTTGGAAAAATCCTTACCATCACGATATTTAGAAGACCCAAATACGTATTTCGGCAACTAAGCCGCCATCTTCAGTAGGAACTTGAACTAGTCGAAGTAACTTGTCCACTAAGTCAACAGTAAAGTCCGAAGATGGCAGCTAAGATGCCGAAATACGTATATAGGTGTTCTAAATATCGTAGTTGTTACTAATTTCTTCAACTTTTATACAGGGTTACTCATTAGTGCGTCAAAGTCCATTATTAAAATAATTTAGAAATGTTTCTTTTTTCTAAAGTGGTGTACTGCTAAAATGCGCACACTATGAAAAATATTTTTTAGAATACAGGGTGACTCCGCTACAGCGGAGCATCTTCAAGGTATTATTTTTTAAATTGTACGTCCTGTATATTTTTATATTTACATTCAACGTATAATTATCAATCCATCGATCTCCTGTTTTTTTATTTTGGACTAGGCGTTGCCCAGTTTATCTAAAAGGGTGAACATTTTGGCCAGCACAAGGTTAAACAAAGTAATTCGGTGCATGAGTTTTATAATTAATTAAGAATACATATTTCGCAGTTATGTAGCCAAATAATGCACTAAAACAAAATAACCACCAAATACTAATTTTATTATGCAAAGTGTTTTTTACACCAGGGCAAATGTAAATTAATTCAAAGAACATTTTCTCAATTTTTCAAATAGTATACTCTGTATATTATTACGTTTTTGAATTGGCGGGGTAATTCTCCACAATTTTTGTGAATATTATTCTAAAATCTATATTTTGGGAGTTGTTCTTACTTTTTCATTGAAACCGTTGAATTACACTAGTTTGCAGCCATTTTGCGCACTAGGTGCCACTATACTTTTCTTATGGACTTTGGTCCGCTACATTGTTTTCCAGCCGCTTCAGTAGTTATTATTAAACTATCTGTGTTAAGTAATTTTATTACATAGTTTTGAAAATTATTAAAGTATTATTTAGCAAATAGTTGGGTAGTTTATAAACCATTACAGGTAAATAAAGTACATTGTTATATAACCACTGTGATGTACTTTAGTAGAAACGTTGACAGTAGTTCAGTATTTTGTTACGGTCCAAAAAAGTTCCACGTTGCGGCGCCAAATTTGTTACGGGCCGATTCTCGCTACGAGAATTATGGGGCAGAGAAAATCACACGTTGGCGTGCTAAGAAATTTTCGGTACGGCCAAACGCGCTTTTCTTGGACCCGCAAACAAAAAAAAAATGGTAAAGGCCAGCGGCTTGCTCAGAGGAGTAGGGGGGAGGTTCGCTGAAATTGCTTATAGAGAAAATGCTTAAAGTTGTGTACAGGGTGAGTCAAAATAAGTGGGCGCCACCTTTCAAGTCCAGCTGATTAGGGAGGCCCTCGTGAAAGGTCGACAGCCAGCAGCTACGGGAATCGAACTCGCCTTTCTTTTGTGCTTTTCCTAGATCTTAAAGCTTGCAAAATCCTTACACAAGTACTTTGAAACACAGTAATAAAAGACATGCGGAATTTTAACACACATATAATGAACTGTCAAAAATAGCACAGAACATATAAAAATATATAGCAATGAGAGGCAACTTTATAACGTAGAACACAAACAGTAATAATTTCGAACGTTCGCATACAACTCTACGCCGCTGGTCAAGCTACATTTAAAGACTTCAATAACTGCGTTTCCCGGGGGCGTAGGGTTCAGAGAAATAGTTTAACATTAATATCTTTTTCTTCTGCTGAATGCAGTTAACAAAAACGACCGTGTTTGAGGGTCGATACAAAACGAGGTCCATAAGTTTGAATTTTGCAAGATTCTTGAAACGTTTTTGGTTTCTCAACACAAAACGGCAAGTTTTTCTTTACCTTGTATTGAAGACGGCTAGCGCCAGGATAAAGGTGTAGAACCCCGGTGGAAGACAGGGAATGGGGTCGGCAACGTCCTTAGGGGCAGTGATGTAGCTGCTACGCCCCTGGAGAGCGCCAAGCTGGTTTCAACTGCGCCAGCTAGCGTGGAGACAGAAACGAGGCTTTTTCGGACGGGAACGAACCAAACTTCAGCAAAACACTTGCACGATTTTCCTTTCTTTTCACTTCACGTAGATCCGAACTGAATTCGACAGGAGCAATTAACTCAAATTGTCCAACAACAAGGCGAACCCTCTGTTATTTTTTTATCCGACTTTTACGTCGATTTGATTATGCTCCACAGCACACGGTATTACGATACTTAACAGGGGCGCCGCAAAGGAAAAGAAAAACTATCTTCCAAGTCGCGTCCGTCAATTTCAAACGTCTGACTTCCACTCAAAAAAAAAACTGAAAAGCCGGCACTGCAACACATTACGTAAATACAGTTGCCGATGGATGGAGATTTCGGACAACTGGAGCCCACAAAAGTCTAAACTGGATTAAGCCAAAAAGCAATGGGGACCTGCACCTCTCCCCTCAAAATTGCGCCACGTTACGAAATCTTCTGGAATGTTCTAGAAAAAGAATTTGTTTGTGACACTCTGAGTTCCAGGAAGCGTTCATGGTCTAGCGCGGAAAACAAGAGCTTGCGATTTTAACACAAAGAAACTATCAACATATCTCGGACTTCGAAAGACAAAACAAAATAGCGAAAATAGTAACCCAAAATAAGAATTCAATAATTAAACCAGCGATACTCATTTCTAGGAAGCGGCAAACCAATTACGGAATTAGTAATGTGTAGCGGCAAATTTGAAAATCACATAACAATTTTACAACACAAAATTACTACTAGCTTTAAAGTCATGTACCTAATGAAGTTCACAAGTTCTAATCTACATAAAATGCGTACTGATCTTTAATTTTGCCCAATTACGAAGTGACTTCTTTCTGGATTTTCCACGAAACATTCTGTATAATATTTCAGAATCTCAAAGTTCATTAAAGTAACTTTAATTTGATAGAAGTTATATTAAATATGAAAGTAACCTCTGCATTCGTTTTGTAATATATAACACCCTCCTATAACCACAGTTAACACTAACTGTCCACAATGTGATCCTTCTTAACCTGGAAAGATGATCTACCTGGGGTAACTTAAAGGCGTCGTTTGTACATCCGTAGTGGTTACTAAAACTACAGTATCCGTTAGGTTAGGTTCAACTTAAAGTTGAGAAATAGATATTCTAAATTGCTAACTTTACCGCAACCAAAAAGGTTGAATTTTGACTAATTTTCAAGTGCCCAGTATATACTTGTAAATTTCTGCTAAAGGATACCCATAGTAAGTTGATAATAGTTGCACACACTGTTGTAAATAACTAAGTATATTGCAATTGGGTTTAAAAATAGTTACTACTTGAATATAAATTTAATGTTATTGTTGCTTGTTTCCCATTTTTCAATTACTTACTTACATAAATGAGCAACTAATCGTTTCTTAAGCAAAAAGTGAAACACTTTGGAAGAATCTTTTAGAATTCTGATAGATTAGTCATAAGTACTTACGTTGTCTGCCTTTCGAGTACAACCGAATTTACTTTAAGCATTACGAAGAGGATAAGTACAAGAAATATTACAACATGATTATGGAACGGTCCACAACGTAAACTATTAAAGGGTGGTCGCTTGGACGGCATAAGACATCTGCATCTCCCGGGATTTCTTTCTTAAGCCATTTACATTTGCAAATCAAGCGCAATTGTCATATTCTTAAAAAAATGTAGTAGGGGAAGAACAAGAATTCCAGATCCACCCCCCACCACTTGACCGATGGTCAACGGCCGGTCAAGGTCAGGGTCAAGGGGTGGGGGTGGAGGTCAATAACAGGTCAATGAACTGGGGTCAATAACCGATCAACTGGTGCGTGGTGGTGGAAGGTAGATCTGGAATTCTTGTTCTTCCCCTACTAACGTTGCATCCGTTTTTTAGTTACAGTCCCAAGGTTACCCTGTGCATCGTTTCCAATACGTATTAAGGTAAGTGTTTCTTGTATACCATTAAATTTAATTGAATATTTTAATGTGACGAGAACGGCCAGTAATAATTTTTAAGTTCTTATTGGCCAGGTCAGTGGTAAAACGTTGGAAATGCAACTAGAATGATCTGTTCTATGCTGCGCACACACCGTCATCATTGCTTTCTGCTGGATCGGTACCCATCAAATGTTCAAGTTACATCCGCATCGGGGCACCTTAACTACCGTCACGGTCAATCCACAACCCTAATCTACCTTTGGGTTCGGTAATCCTATGCCTTAACTGCCGTCAACATTCGACATTGGTAATCAATTCATTACCTGGAAAACTTAAGTTATAGAAGGAAAAAGATAAATATATGAATCAAAAATCTCATTTCAACCCTCTTACGTTGTTTTTGCATTTCCTTCAGTATTACTTTAACTTTAATAGCGCAAGTAGTTTCGCTCTATTACTAATTCTAGTAAAGCCTTTTTAAGCTACCCTGTATAAAATGAATTGTGTAATCACACATAATTCAAATACGATGTAAATGTTAGCTTCCGATTCAGGATTTGAGCCGTCGTTTCTGTATATCTGGACTTCCAGGCTTCAAAACAGAATGTTGTGTTGATTTTCATCTTTGGGAAAGCATAGAGGATACCTTCCAACCTTGTCCGTGCATTCCTGAGCTTTAATTTCGCTTATGTTAGTAAAAAGATAATGGGTTTGATAGCTAGATACAATTATGTTAAACTGTGAATGTAATATTTTTCCTTGGAGAAAAATATGTTTGAAATAATGTTCTTATGCATTTAAGGAAGGTTTGTGTTAATTTTTTTTTAATCTTGAATGTGTTTATATTAATTTATTTAATGAATTTGAAAATTTTAATTGTCAACTTTCTTATGCTTTATTGGAAATATGTAGTGTAAGATACCAATATCTGAGGAATTTTACAAGGAACATTACTGGTATTTTTAAATTAGGAAAGTGCTTACCTGGGTGCATCTGATTGCTGTTTTCTGGATTTGGACATCAGTAACTACAATTATCAAGATTTATTCCTGTGATTAAGATGGAGCACGCAGCTATTACTCAACATTTATTTACGACGAATGACACGGACGAAGAAATTGCCGTTGGGCTGACAGCGCACGAGACGTGAGATGAAGATTGGTGCATACCCGCCACATTTGAATTATTTTTTTAAAGAAATCAGGTACCTACGAACTTTAAAATGACTATAAAAATTTAAAAGAGCAAATAAATGAAACATTGTTGTTATTTATTGTATTTAATTTGAATTGACATATTTGATTTATGTTTCATAAAAGGGAAAGCACAGATAATTGTGATTTGACTTTGTTATTTGAAATGGTAGTTTAAAAATCTGCATGTTTTCTTTTGTTGTGCTTGTCTGTCGCCAGTTAGAAAAGGTATACCTAGAACGACCAATTGTAGCAGCTTCCCTGAGATGAACTAAAAAAGGTTTGTGAGAATATTTGACTTGTGTTGGTTAAACAATTTATTAATTTGTATATGTTTAATATCCATTCGAAAAAGGATAAGGATATCTTGTTTAAGAGTTTAATTTGTTTATGGCGTCCAACTTAGCAAGTTTAACCAGGCACAATTTCATTTGCTGTGTATTTAATTCATTTAAAACCTCAAAGCAGTATTACAAATAATTATTATTTAAAAAAATTAAAGATTAAAACACAGCAATATACATATACATATATATATATATATATATATATACATGCACAACGCATTATACGAAGCCCGGTATGTTCTTCGGCTAGAAGTGTGTATATTAGCTCTATTGGTAATATACGATTATAGTATTGGAGGCAACCGGAGAGGGGTAAGTTTTTTCGATATACAGCAGGTTTTACGAGGCCATTTATGTTATATCGATTATAAGAAACCCGGTTGTATAAAATGTTGATATTTCACCGAGTATAGGAAGCCACACGGTGTTGCCAATTGTCTTATCTCGTTTATGTGATCAGGTGATATAGATATCGAGTTACATACCAAGCTCGATAAATAAATACTTATACAGTTTTACAGGCATAACAATTTGTACACAATATTAAAAACAAATAGTGAGTAGCTTAGACATTATAGTACCTACTGCAAGTAGGTATGCTTTATTTGTAATTAAGCAATTTATTTTGCCTCCATCGTAGACAAATGGAAACCTATTTTAGGTTTTGCATGTTTGCGAAAAATAATTGTAATTAAAAATGTAGAGCGGAAATTTTAGTACTGTAATCACGTATTGTGTTTTATACTGGAGTAAATAAATTTAAAAAACATTTTGGGTGTTGTAACCTACCAGATTTTCTCTTTGCCAGACTGTTTACTGCATCCTTCCTGTTAAGCACATCTACAGAATTTATCAGTGAAGAATTCAACTAGTGAAAATAAAAATGTACACATTGAAATAAACTTGAAATTCAAATTGCTATAAAGGGAGCTCGTATTATCATCATCGTTCACCTCTATACAGGTTAAGCTCCTAAAATGATTCAGCTAGATATCTGTTATTTGAAGTATTAAATATATTACGCATTGTCAAATTACAATAAATAGTTAACCCTCCACCAATTTGAATTTTATAAGTTACAAAGTGGATTAGCGAGACGGTTGTGAGCTAGAGGTCAGCGTGTTTGACTTCTACGCTGAAGGTCTGAGGTTCAATTATTCTCAGTACCGAAGCATCAGATTTTTAAAGGCCGTTCTCCCTTGCAAGTCAGTGGCAAACCAGAGAAG
Source organism: Limonius californicus (assembly GCA_014611495.1). Lineage (NCBI taxonomy): Eukaryota > Metazoa > Arthropoda > Insecta > Coleoptera > Elateridae > Limonius > Limonius californicus. The sequence goes on from JABXWE010026256.1 coordinate 8,636, forward strand.
TATTCTGCCTAGTAAATCTTCTCTGGAGTAGAAGTGTTTACACTTCCCGTGGTTCGGACTCCACGTTAAGCAGCTGTAGATCCTCTATATCTATGCCACTTAAAACGCGCAACAGAAGCTTAGGAAAGAAGGTCGCTATGTCTTGTAAGAGATAGAGTACTCAAAGAAGTAGAATTTGATTAGCGAGTGGTGTGAATTAAAAAAAAGTATTTGCTGTTACTTGAAGTAAATGTATTTGTTTCGCAGCATTTACTATATTTTCTTATACCTACAAAGTAAATGCTTCCCATACATAGAGTAAATGCGTCTATGTACAAAAACCCGGGTAGTAAATGCTAGGAAGCACACGCTATCATGTACTTGAAGCAGGAGCAAATGATATTCTTACTTAAACCTTCATATCATCAAATGCAACAATTTTGTCAGTGGAATTATGCTAGCCAAGCGTCACTGTTCTGTATAATATGTTTAACAAAACCATGAATAGCAATTACGTAACTGCTGACAGGTTTATGTAATAAAAAAATTTATACCACTCCGTAATTAGAAACTCCTGTTTAATTCTTTAAAACTAAATCAACCATTAAAGTAGGTAGTTTTTGAATACATAAGTTAACAAAAAAATAACCGCCTCTTCTTCAGATTATAGTATATTGGATATCTACTTAAGTAGTTTATTAAATAATTTAAATTAAGTTCCTATTTTTAAAAGCCTAATTGAAATTAGCACAAAATCAGAAAATGAAATGAAATGTATTCGAATGACCTTCGGTTCTTTTCGGCGAAAGCTAGATTAATGTACACTTCAGCATTGTTTCAGTATTTGTTTGTATTGGTTTTCTTGTCATCCTTTTTAGCGAAATTATTTCTGCAAATGGAATATGCACCATAAACAAATTCCACAAATTCATCTCGCGGGAAATTATTAAATTCGGTCACCTGACATAAGGTCTTTGGATTGTTACGTACAGCATATATTAATTTAAACTCAGGTTAAGTGAAGAAAGAATCAATTTTCATTTTTTAATCGTTGATTTTTGTATTAGGTAGTACAATAGAGGGGTACAGTGCAAGAACCAGGTATCTCCATAATTTGTAATTTTACAGGAGGCGAAAAAAACGTAGTTACAAATTTACCTTTTATAAATCTGTGTTTTTGACATTTTTTATTGACTTATCGCCGTAAATGGCGAAAGTCATACCAACTATATTAGATTTTAAAACATTTACATTAAACTAACAATAACAAAAACAATGGAGATACCTGGTTTTTGCCCACTAATCCAAAAAAAATGATACACTAGCAACATTAATATATTTTATTAGCAAACAAGATTATTCATAGAAAATAAATTTAATGGATATGAAAGGTTAAAACAAGGAAATAATATTGAACATATTTTAAGAGAATATTCGTAACAAATACAATTAGAATTTGTACTATCATTCTGAGTCACTATATTCAGAATAGTCGGAATTTTTGTTTCCTGCCTTCTGCCTCGGATTGCCGTTGTGCCTCTTTAATATTGTTATAAAACCACATGGCACACTGTGGCACATATTCTGTAGCAAGTTCCAGGACATGCTTAAACTTTGGTGGTTTTAAAAGACGCTTTTTAGTGTACAGAATAATTTCGTCATTGGGCAGGGACGGAGTTTCACCGTTTTTCAAAATTTCAAAACTTGAAAATGCAACCATCCCAACACTTTCACTGCATAATATCTTGGGCATTTCCTGTAAGGCATACTTAAAAATTCTGTACTTTGATATGGTGAATGGGCCCTTTTTTGTGGAAACAGCCTTGCGAAATTTTGTTGTAAAATGACCTCTAAAGTTTAGAATCATGTCCTGAGTTACTTGTATTATTTGGAATTTCTTCCCAGCTTCACGAATAATTTTGTGGTATTCTTCAGGCAAATATATTTTATTATAAGCCTTCTTGTTGATCTCGATGACACCAAAACTTCTGTCGCATGGCAGAAAACTATGTCCTGGTTCAAGAAATCGATGAACAATGGTGGTAAATTTTTCAAGTCATACAAGGGTGTATTACCTCGTTTTGCCCTTTAGCCCGTACACATAAAAATAACTTTTTCTATTTCGGTTTTATAAAGCCGTTCTAAGCGCACTGTTTTAGCTTAAAAACAGTACGTTAAGG
>JABXWE010026257.1:0-21058 GCA_014611495.1 Limonius californicus
TTTCTAGAAAAACTGCTGTTTTCATTGTAAAAAGTATTTGTAATTGGAATGACTGCTTATAAAAATAAATATAAAAAAAATATTAGACTTAGAATTATATAAATCCGTCTTGAGACAGTATGAACCGATAGGTATTCGTAAGTAGTAACCAAACTCAAGAAACCATAGGTATTGGTATTTTAGAAATATATATATAATAAGGAAAACTTTTCTGTTGAAACTTGAAACCAATGTATTCAATAATCAAAAATAATAAAACATTTTTTACAAGATTTATTATTTTGATTATGCCCAAGTTTCAGATGTTAATAATCTGTCTAGCGACAATATGAAGCCAAACTATTACAAAAACATAAAATGTTTGCATACAGAAGATGGAAAAGATTGTAAATACACAATCCTAAAACATGAATATTTCTGTACCTATTGATAAGGGAAGGCCACGAAAGACAACCGTTTCTGCGGTTGGTTTCTGTACCTAACTTGCTATGTCGAGAATTACGAAACGAGAGACTCGAAGTAAGTTACTAATTATGAAAAATAAACGCCTTCGTCCCATCAAAATTAATTTTAGCAAATGACAATGCGTCTTTAGCATACACCGCCGCAACTAAGAAATATAATATTATGTCGCAAGCACTAGCGGCGTCGCGACGCTCATGACATCAATAATTTAAACATCACAGACGGTTTTCTGCAAAACCTCATTTCCCGTTTCCTTCATTTTGTACATATAGTTTTCCAAACACCATTCGTTAAATGAAAACGGCAGCAGGTTAGGTATGGGAAAAGCAAAACAAAATGAGTTAATTTATTTATAATTAATTTATCTGTCCGGGGTTCCATTTTCCTTTTAAAAGTTGACTTTTAATTTACGAAAATTAAAAAAACTCCACAAGGAATAACATTTTAAAATGGAGTGCCAGTGAAACAGCTCTTGCCATTGGAAAATGTGTATCGATGAGTATGGCAACGCTATACTAGCGCTACTCAAAAAAAGTGTCACATACAGTTCGTTTTCAATTTAATTTAAGCAATCATTTTTTGTTTTCCTAAATCCCACATTAAAAACAACTAACGAGGGGGCTTTATATAGGGTATCCAATTTAAAATTTACTTTTAGTAATAGGCAACACTCAGTATAGTTCATAGATACTATCATTTTAAAACAACAGGCGTTAATCGGATAATTCGGCTCGATTATGGTACTAAAAAAGTGGATCTACACGGTATGTTACAAATTTGTAGCCCCTGAAAAATGTTGCTTGCAACCCAAATTGCAAACGTCCTTGCAACCGGAATTGTTCGTTTTTTATAATACGCAGATGCATATTAGAGTTTTCCCATGAACAATTACGTTTCACAAATGTAGAATTTATGTGACTTTATTAAGGTTATATAAGAAATCAAAGAAGCTCAAAATAATTTAACCAATAATAACAAATTATCTTAATTGTCTCCAGACTTATTCAAACTGCTTGCCATTAACTTGCAAACACTTCCTGATTAATTTTATATTGCATTTTTTAATATAAGCCAAAATATCGTATGTGAATGTTGAACACATGCGTTTATTTATTTTGTTTCCGTCCTGTGTTTAAATGGCGTTTGTTAGGTTTCTACGTACTAATTCTGCATTCAAAAAATACCTTTCGTTTGCCCATCATGTTGAAATATGGCATTGGCTGTTTGGTATTCAAGTGTGCACTCCAAAAAGTAAACTTTGCGACTGTAACTGTAAATATCGTCGAACTTTCTTTTTTTTTAGACTTGTTAATATCTAAGTTAGTGTCGAGCGTTATATTATTATACTTCCTGTTTTGATTGTAATGAAATAGCTAACAAACTAGGTTGCACTGACATTTGTTATTTGGGTTGCATACGTTTGCACGAAGCTACACACTTCATGGGCTATTCTAGAGTTGAAACATATGCAAACATCCTTGTTGCACCATTCGACGATATATGATTGTATTAGTAAAAAAATTAGTTAACACTTTATCATACCTGTTGATTTAGTTTGAAGTTTGTTTATGATTTGGTGGTGTGAATCACATGCTGTCAGTTTTAGTGCAATCTTATTTTGGGCGAAATAGATAGAAAAAATTATTGAGAACCAACGAAAAAATCAACCTATCCAATTTAGAGGATTTCTATATATCGGACGAAGACGACTTTGCTGAAGATCCCCAATATCAATCTACAGTAGGTGCAAATGAAGAGGATTTTGATTCTTCAGGTGATGAGCCTCATGCTGCAGGCGCAGATGAGCAGGATTTGGGACTTTCAGAACTGGAGTATCATCCTGCAGCTGCAGATAAAACTGATATGGACTCTCCAGAGTGCAGCAGCGACAGTGATGATGATAATATTCCTTTGGCTGTTCTAAAACGAAAACTAAAGAAACCAGCATCCCGACCAGCAGTATGGTATGCAGAGAAGGACAATAATTTTTCCCAAACTCCACCCCAGCTTCAAGGGCACTACGAAATAAAGATTGATGGTACTACTCCATATGCATTTTTCATACAGCTTCTTACTGAAGAACTGTTTGAAACTATAGCTTTTGAAACTAAACGTTATACTGTACAATCTGGAAAAGAAAAATTTTCAACAAGTAAAGCCGAAATGATGCATTTTTTGGTATAAACATAATTATGACATATATAAAATACCCAGCTTACCGCATGTACTGGAGTAGCACCCCCAGTCTACGATTTGATCAAATTGCAGATACTATGTCTTTGAAGAGATATGAAACCCTAAAGAGGTACCTACATTTTACAGACAATTCAGTAATTCCCGATGATAATCAACTCCCATTTATAAAAATCCGCCCATTTCTTGAAACTTTGAGTAAAACTATTGTTGATGCTGTTACTGTACCAGAATTTCTTTCAATGATAATTCCGTTCAAAGGTAGACACAGGACTAAGCAATACTGAAGTTCAAACCCAAGAAATGGGGTTTCAAGGTCTGGGTGCTGGCTTCGGCATTTGGATATGTCCATAAGTTTGAAATACATTATTCAAAAAGCCAACAACCATCTGATTTAGGTATAATTGGTGATACGGTAGTTCGACTGTGTTCCGAAATCGGAGGAGAAAATCGTAAACTGTTTTTGGACAACTTATTAACTTCTATAAAGTTTCTGTTGAAAGTGAAACAAAATCAGATATTCGTGGTTTGGCACAGTTCGTCCCAACAGGGTTTAGGAAGCAAGCAAGATACTCAAAGATAACAAAAGCTTTTGAAGGAAGGAAGAGGAGCAGTTCGGTCACTACATCTTCTGAAAATCTTACAGTATTGAGATGAGCAGACAACAATCGTGTCCATGATTTCAACATTTTCGGGAAAGGAACCTCAAGACAAAGTAAAACGGTAGGATAGAAAAAATAAAAAATATGTGGAAATTCAGAGACCACAGGCAATTGCTCAGTACCATCGTTTTATGGGTGGCGTGGACTGTACCGCTCGTATGATTGCTCACTACCCCCATGCGACAAAATGTAGGAAGTTCTATATGAAAATTGTCTTTCATTTTCTAAATGTGACGTTAGTAAACGCATGGATTCTATTTCGAAAATATAAAGGATCTAATATGCCTTTTCTCGAGTTCAAAGCATCAACTCTTGTACAGTTTACACAGCTACGAAAGGAAAAGAGGAAGGCCTTCTAACCCAACCGAAGATATGTTGCCCAAAAGAAAAAAGATCTGGCTAAAAACATCCCTGGAGCTAAGGTTTGATGGAAAGGACCACTATCCAGAAAAAATGGAGTATAAAAATCCACCACGTTGCCATGAAGCAATCTGAAAAAGAAGGACAAGGTATCGCTGTTGCAAATGCAAGGAGTCACTGTGCCCGGAATGTATGGCGGCCTTTCATACCGAACTATGATCCCGATATGACCAACGTCCACAAGTGTGTACAGCTGTTATGAAGTTGAAATTGTTGTGTAACCTATAGTAATAATATAAAAGATGCAATAAACGTTTCTTTTCAATAAAAGTATTTTTTACTGTTGTTTATTGACTGCTACAAAATCATCCCTGAAGAACTTAATGGTAAGGGATAACTGAAGATACCATCGAGGTATAATCAATATTATAACAAGCTCCATGATATCCGGAGTTTCCTCAAATTCAAAGAAAAAATGAACTTCTTGTCGATACGAGATCGAAACAGTTCTCGTAAGTATTCTTCCTACATTGTATTTTTAGCACCAAAGAAACCAGAAAAACGTACGTATAACAATCAAAATGAACCAATGTTGATTATTTAATTGTTTAGAATTTAATGTGATATACAGATGTTGATATTCAAACAGGAACTCCACCTATAGAAATACTATGCGATGTGGTGATAAAAAGTGCAAATACCAACACGCACAAGTAACATAACGACACAATTCACTTCTTATTCCTATGCGAACAAATACGGTTTACTTATATTGTAGAAATGGCTGTGGGGAACCTACTTCGTCATTAATAGTTCTCATAAATGAAACAATTTGCATGAAATGTCTAAGGGCATATATGTCTAAGAGACAGTTTATGCTAATCCATTGAAAAAGGCGTGGCATTTTACAAATTAATTTTAAAATTAATGTTTACCCATTAGCGTGTTTTCTAGGGGCAGGATATAAATGCATTTTTGAACAATTAAATCGAAACAAAGTACTTACAGCAATACCATGAGAATCCTTTTCATTCATAGGAAGGAACGCATTTACTATGTTAATAGTTATGAATGACATAGTGTAAAAGACGCGTTTATTAAGTTCCCAGACTATCCAAACAAAACGAGATTGCGAAATCGCATGCAACAACTATGACGTCTACATTTTTTTGTTATGTTCTCGCACGGTTTTATGCAATAGCATACAATCGTCCTTTTCCATTTCAATTTTCGATCAGAACTTTCATTTCTTTGTCGGCCGATTATGTGGCATGTACACAATACAAAAATGGTATATAGAAAGCAGCTTTTGGGCACCGTTACAAATCACCTGTCGCAATATTTACATGTTATGTAAGCTTAATTCGATTTCAGAGCAATGCGTACTTATAGGGAAATTATTTAAGGATCGAAGAATAGCGTTGAGTTTAAATTCATCGCGTTATATCTCCCGGACAGCTAAAATATTTAAATCATTAATTAACGCGCTAGAAAATGTACTGTAAATTCCATATTCAGTAACAGTGATGTAACGGATTGCAAACTGCAATTACCCGTTATGCCCATTTCTATAGATAATTAAATACAACGATGCTAAATTACCATCTTTTATCCAAGTTGGACGTTAGAAGCTACTTGAAAAACATATTTCAATCGCAATGACACTGTATGATGAATGTTGCAACATTATTTAAGCATCTGCAAGGTAGATAGTAGGCTCTCCAATCTAACTTCTTCATATAACTACCATAGATTTATGCAAGAACCTCGCCATTAATAGAGAACTTACTTTTTAAACAAAAAACTTCCATCTATCTAGATTTATATCCTACAAGAATATAAAATTTGATAAGTAATAAAAAAAACCTCTATAATAACATTTTACATTGTTGCTAAAATATGTTAGTGTATGTTACTTTATGATCATGCTAACAAAAAGTGGTATACACAGCTACCAAAAAGCTCTCTTTGAAAAGCAATCCTTTTTATATTCTCGTACGTCACCAACTGTCAAAATCGTATGAATAGGTGTAACAGGCATACAGTTTTTATGATCTGTAATAGAATTCCATATCCCTTTGCTTACCTCAACTATGTTACCTAGAACGTCATTTACAGCCAATAGAGCAATACATTGTACATGATTAGATAGCACTTACGAATGTCTACAAATAGATGACTTACATTTCGATAAACAATTTTTAGTGTGTGGAGGCGCATGTGTCTATATTATTATTATTTAAGCTTCTACAGGCCTTGCTCATCGCTGTATGTAGAAGTGGCCCAATATTACTTTACTAAACATTTTTTTAAGGAACTATTGATGAATGGAGTGGATGGTTATATTTACTAGCGCGAATTTTCTGAACATGCTATTGTTTTCTTGGGAAAATCCTGTGTAAAAGGGAGAAAAATGCTTGGGAAAGCTTCAAGAAAGAAATATTTCTGCACGGGAATTGGTTTAAGGAGAACTATTTTTACTTTAGATATAAAAACATACACTGCAGTCGTAAAATGTCCTCCCCTGCTACTAACTTTCGAAGGACATATTTCTTCACAAAATTTTATGTGCTTTAATGGGAGGCTAAATACTACTGTCTAGTCCATATTTAAATTTTATAACTTTCAAAATGGCGGCTATGCGCCATCTTGAACTATTTTTTAAATAGCAATGGGGTCAAGTGACACCTAATTTGGAAGGTATTTTAATTCTAAAAAAATATTCATCCAGAAAAAAATTACAAATTTATGGAAAAAAGAAGACACCGGGCAAATTTTGCGATTTGCGGTCCGGATATGTTGTTGGCCTCGTCGAGGACAACAACTTTTCCTCGGCCGCCAGGGGTGTCCAAGGTCGAAACACGAATCGACGTTCAGCACATGTCCACGTCATCGCAGCTGGTCGGTCGCGAGCTCAATCTGTTCGCATAAGTACGGTGCATCGACGGCCCGTGCTAACATCCCCGAGGGGGCGCGGGGGACGCCGACTAGTTTCTATGCCGATTTTTACGTTTTTTTCAACGTTTCGTCGTCTCCTGGATGTTAGAACCGCCTTCATCGGCCGTCGATGCGCCGAACTTATGCGAAAAAATTGAGCTCGCTACCGACCAGCTGCGATGACGTGGACACGTGCTGGACGTCCATTCGTGTTGCAACTGCAAATCGCAAAATTTTCCGGGTGCCTTCTATCAAATATCAAGTCGTTCAAAAGTTAGTAGGGAAGAGGACATTTTACGACCGCCCTGTATATCTAAACATAATTATTTGTTTAGTTCTGTGTTAGAAAAAACGGTTTCCTTTACTATACGTAATTCTTTGGATGGCCCACAAAAGCAATCAGAGCAATACACAAACACAAAGCGTTGTAGAGGATGTTCCAGTACAATAAAAAATAAAAGAAGCAATCAGAAACTTGCATAAATATAAACAAAAAAGACTATTCCGTTATAACATGAGATAAACATCGTATGATGAACCAATGTAACAATCTATTAGTGTTTTATTAGAAAATTACAACGGGGAATTTAAGAATTAAAAAAAACGTCCATAAAAAGATTTAACTCGCGAAAATAACTTAACATTAGTGCATGTTTTACACTTATACCTACACAGCTTATATATAATTTTGAAAACACCAGATTAACAAAGAGTAGCAAGCAGCCCACTGGTTCCGAAACTACAGGCTCCGTTATCTTTTATAGTTACACATGTTATAGGCAATATTTTTACGATGTCAATATATGTAATTAAAAATTGTTTTGATGCGGTTAATATTTGCACCTATATAATTTAGTGGCACATTATATTTTGGTCTACTTCTTCTTAGAGTGCTTTATCTCTTACGAGACGTAGCGATCTTCTCTCCTATGCCTGTGTTGCGCGTTTAGAGTGCCACAGACATAGAGGACCTACAGCTTAACGTGGGTTCCGAATCACAGGAACTGTAAACACTTCTACTCCAGAGAAGATTTACTAGGCAGGATACCTCGCTGGCCACTGCCTTGCGAGGGAGAACGGCCGTTAAAAATCCGATGTTCCGGTACTGGGAATTGAACCCAGGACCTTCAGCGAAGAAGTCTAACGCGCTAACCTCTAGCCCACGGCCGCCTCATGGTCTACAAAAAATGGTAAATTGTAAGGTATAGGATGAGCGCCACTTCACATAGTGCTCAAATAGCTTCAAATGCCGCTGTCACCTATGAATTATCGCCTGTGGCTAAGTTTCTACAATTCTAAATACTTAGCTAAACGGGACACCAACCTTACCAGCCATTAAATAACAAGAGACTACGAAGACATGCGCGCAATGAATTACCTAATAGATCTTCTAAAATTAAATTTTTTATTGTACAAAACCGTAAAATAGCTTTTGGATATACTCCATCTTAGTGTTAAACTGCAAAACCATTGCAATTGTTGGATAATATATGTATATGTAGGTACATATATGATTTTTTTCTGAATATTTATGTTCAAATGTAAATTTGTTTATTTTTCCTAGTAATCTATCTGACTACGCCAATACCGCTTGTCATTTAAAAGTTCGTCAATAATTTGAATTTGATTGAATTAAAATTTCAATGTAAATGGACTCCGTTAACGTTTAATATTTGCACGTCAATATTGTTGATTCACATATTGCATTAGCTTTCAAGAAATAATTATACGTTACGAAAAAGTTCCCTAACAATGTACACAATAACATCGCAAACGGATCAAAATTGAACTATAATGGTGAACTCGTATACTCGAGTTGAAAATTGACTCAAAGCGTGATCTAAAAGCAAACAAGTTTTCTAGAAAATCCTATCGCGGATTTTTCCTTTCTGTTGTGGTTCTTAAGTTACACAGCCTTTACATGTACAACCGCCAAATAGAATTTTCCAAGCGTTCACAGCAAGCTATATCCACATTCTTTGATTTCGCAGGCACAAACCTATTGTCTGAATAGGTTTCATGCTCACTTATAGCTTATGGATACGCCAAGCATGAATCTCTCATATTCCATTTACCATGACTCAGTTTAAATTAACTGCTTTCAAGGTACTTCGTTACAGAACTGGTAATGGAAGCTCTTTAAGTTGCTCCAATACGTATACTCAAGCTTTGCTTTACTTACAGTACATGTTTCTGAAACAGTGATAATAACCATTATTTACAGACACAGTATGAAATTTACTATTCGTTTCGACATGCCGTATGTCTCAATCTCAAAAGATCGAGCTAAATAGTTAAGTATTCACATGTTTACGTAACCATGTAGGTGACGAACTGTTGAAAACTGAGTGTATGGGTACACGAAAAGTAATATTCCTTATATGCATAATCAAAACTGCAACCTAGCATACAAATAAATAATCGGCGTCAGTTGGAGTTTTAATTTTGGAGACAAAACAGATCAATATTTACAATATTGTTAACAGCCGTTCTTCCTGGCAAGGCAATGGCAAACCCGCGAGGTATTGTAGTTTGTAAATTTTAAAGTGGTTACACTTCCCATAATTCGGAGACGATGTTAAACTGTAGGTCCTCTTTGTTTGTGCTACTTTGAAACGCGCAACACAGGCATGGGAGAGAAGATCGCTAGATCTCGTAAGAGACTCAAAGAAGAAATGTTGACCAACATTCAAAAAATAAATTTGTTATAGTCAATTTAATTTTTGAGTTGTGGCCCAGAAAGGGAAAACTGTTAATGTTGTTAGTGTTCGTAAATCGTTTTTAAAATTTTAATAACAAACTTCAAATTTGAATAACCGTATAAAAAAACTACATTGTCAAAACAAGTTATGGTTACTTAGAAAGAAGACCATTTGAAAAGTACAGATAACACTAAATAGTGCTCAAAGTACTTGTGCAAGAGAGTATTTTATCTCTCATACGAGCTGCAAAACAACAAGTCATTCTGTCAATATTATAATTTACTTTCGGCTTAGGCCGCGTCGTCATTTGGGAACTACACCCAACATTATCAAGTAAGGACCGACCTGTAGCTTGTCTGCCTTTACAAGCATTTGCTCTAGAAGTCTGAGCAACATTTGTTCGTAGGCCCTGCCTGCCTGAACAGGGCCGTGAGCTTAGATTATTTAAACCTTGGGGCGGACAAGGATTTGATCTTAATGTATTTTGTTTGCCAGGATAGTAATACTTAATCGGCTTATGCCCGTTAGCTATTTGTGAACCCATACTAACCAACTTTTCGCAAGACATTGCAGCTTGCATCTTCAGAGTGAATAGAACACTGACACAGTGAACAGTGTGAGAAATTCGAATTCGAAGAATTCGAGAAACCGCGAAAGCCTCAAAGAATATAACAAGTCATTCTGTCAAGCAGATCAATCTTAAGTCCACCATTATACTATCGATGAAATTCTCCTCCACCAAAGAAGTTAAAAGCTTCTGGAGAGATGGTAATGGTATCATTTTCTAGTATGCCAAGGGCACACTATTAAAGAGCTCTACAATAGCTGGAGAGTAGGTACTAAGACTTTCGACCAATTGTACAAACATGTTTAGGTAGAAAACCAAGTTTAGGCAAAAAGGTAATTTTTAACAACAACAAAATGCAGCTGCCCATATGAAAGTCGTTTCCATTGCAAAATCCAAGCAATTGCAGGACGGTTTGGTTCCATGGCCACCCTACTCGCTCGATTTATCTCCGCTTGGTTTTCCACGACTGATAAAATTCCTTGATGAAGAAGAAGAAGCAAGTGAAGAATTTTGTTGCAGGATTTAATAGAAGTTGGGAGTATCACTGGTGCAAGTTCATTTTTGTTAAGCGAGAATATAGAAACATAAACATTTCCAAACGATACAAACCTCGTAACTTGCGTCTGTTTGCCTGTTAATTCAAAATACCAAGTAAATCTTATTACATTTCGTAATAGACGTGTGAACTAGATCATTCTGTTCCTTATCACATACATTCACATCATACTTCAAACATTAAAGGAAATACAATTCAAAAGCAAAGGTTTCCAACTTAAAATTTGGGCAAAACAAACACTGCCGATAACTATAATAAGAACTTCCAGTTTTATGAATTTCTGATATGAAATCAACGACAAGGAAAATAAGAAAAGTGTTCATGTTTCCCTCAAATGCATCCACAAAGAAAACGGTCACTCTCAAAGGAAAAGACATTTCTTATCTAAAATAGTTCGACTGCCGACCACTCTCGCTAAGCATTTGAAGTAAGTTTTAAAGCAACGCCTGAAGGTTCTTGAATTTTTCAGGAAAAATACTTAGTAGCCGATTTTAATTAAATTTCAGATTTATTTGCTTTTTTTCTAAAGGTACAGTCTCTGCAATGAAAACTCAAATTAAATTTCACTTTAATATTAGAAAAACCGATGGAATTAATCTAAAGCTGACGTTATCCCCAATATCTGTATGCAATATAAAATGTTAAAATTGGTCAACTGGTGCGGTTATTTTTGGCATAAAAATTAATGATCGTAAGAGAGGGAGATTGGCAGCTCTCACCGGAGCTCTGATGTGAAAAAATCATGTATCGAAAAGCGTAAAGTGTAGTTCAAAGTTCACGTCGATAAGCAAATATCCCACATAGGGGAAGGTGCGAAAAGCCACAAGTACTCAATCATTAAAACGAATAGGAAAGGCAATTTCAATACCCTAGGTATGTATGTCTGTACAACACAGTTAATAATGTGCGTGCTATATTGCTTTTGTAAGAGAAAAAATGTACTCCTGGAGTTTAGTTTAATTTAGAAGTTAACAGCACAAAAAACACATGTCTCATGTTTCTAGACGCGCATGGAAGAAGGGAATTTAATTTAACATGAAAAATATAAAAACACGGTATTATTATTATGTATCTGGATAAATTATAAAGTAAATGGAAAGATTTTTCGCAATCATCCGCTACCTATTTATTTGATTCTAAATTAATTATTTAAGAATGTTAAAATTTACAGTATGTTGATGTAGGCGCTTTCGACATAAGATATACATTCCCGCGGAAGCCTAGCAGTAAGAGCTGTAATTTGTATATGCTAGACTTAGTGTCAAATCCCGACGGGTTTTAACTCTTATTAAAATCTGCATTGTTTTCAGTGTAAAAGCTTTATTAAATAAAAATGAATTTCTTTTAAGTCTAATGTTCTTGGGATGAAATAGAAAAACGGTATGTACTTCTATCACGGCAAAAAAAAATTCTTGAGCTTTTTCAGTAATTTTTCTTCATCAATTAATTTTATTAGCCGTGAGAAATCAGGCGGGGTTTAATCGGGTACTTAGGGTGTGTGAGGAAGCAAACCGACCTTTAATTACTTAAGTTTTGTAATAGAAACGACACTTATATGGACACCTGCATTTTCTTGATGATAAATAACGTTCGTTTTGGCTAAATCTGGCCGTTCACGTAAATAGTTTGTTCAATTGGTCTAAATGTTCAGTACAGTACGTTCCCATTATTGCTGACCCAAAGGGAAGCGTACAATAGCATGTCGTTAGCATTCTACAAAATGATTCCATTACCTTCCCTCGAGAAGATCCTACCTTCTTTGGTGGAAGCAAATCGCAGTTTTCTTTATTTTAGTATACTGATGGATCTAAGTTTCATCTACTTGACAGAATGACTTGATGTTTCACAACTATTATGAGAGATAAAACAGTTTCCTACAATTATACTTTAAGTACTATTATATTCTATGTATTTTTCAAATGATCTTACTAAGCAAACATAAAAAGATTTTTTTGACAATGCAGTTTAGTGATTGTAAGCACATAATTAATATAACACGGTTCAACCCGTATTAGTTCAAATATTTAGAAATGCCAAATCTGTAGTAAAAAAATTAGATTAAAAATTCAATTTGTATAAAACTTGTACCATTTCGTGGGACAAAAAAAAACAAACATTTAAATAAAATAGAATCCGTCAGAATTTGAACTTTAGACAATGCGCGCAAAGCGACGCATTCGCCGTTTCGCTATCACGTTAAGGCGTAACTAATGTCGCTTGCGCGTACTTCAAGATAATTGTAATGGTGCTAAATAATTAATTTGCAGCTTAATTTACAATATTTTCATATTAATATATTTTGGGTGAAATAGAAAAAATATATTTTCATTCAAGAAGGTATCATTATACAACTCTTTCGTATTCCGCATATTAAACTCCCGCTTTTCCACAATTTTTATTCAAATTACATAAATAAGTTAATAATTTTCTTTAATTTCAAATTCCGTAAGCGGTATTACAAATAAAATACTTTGCGCAACAATGCCTTTTTTTTTCGCGTGACCTCGAGTGGCAACGCGTTTCTGCACTACTCCACCGAGGCCCCTGCGCAACAATGCCTGCTGTTTATAGTATTATAACAGAAAAAATATTATTCTCTACATATTTTAGAAAACCACGTATTTTCACTGAAAGAGGGCGTGATATTTCGAGGTTCACTGCTAAGGAAATTTAAAATATCAAGGATGATAAACTTTTCCTAGATGTCTCTCGGTTACATAAGGTTTCTTTTGCTAAATCGATAACTGATACAAAAAAATAGATTTGGAGATTTGGGGTACACCAAGTGATAGTAGCATCGCCCCTATTTACCCCTCGTTAGCACTTTTCAGAAGGAATTTTTATTGCTTTTTATGGTTACAAAAATTCCAAATAGTGGAACGTGTATAAAACTGTGTTATCCCAGTAGGTAGGAAATTAGCTGCATACTATAATTCGTGTTATGTAATATTTATTTAATTATAGAGCGTCGGTCTATTTCCGCCACTTTGGCCAATAAGCGAAGCCATTAAGAAAAGCTTAGAAATACCAGTTTCTGAAGCAAATTCTGAAATACATACAGAGTGGGCCAATGCAAACGAAACAGACCCGACTTTTCGTATGTATCGTCATTAAAAAAAAAAAAAAAACGCTGGGACCCGTCAATTTTTGTTCTGAGGGAAAATCTTTTTGCGTTTATTTTCAACCTTGTCACTTCAACCTCATAGATTTTTTACTTTTACTATAATTTACCCCAGTAATGTTTTATTGATTAAGAAATTTACCTTGTGAAAAATCATGAATTATTGGTTTTTGGCGGATTACTATCTTTAAAAGGCATTTTCTCGAAAACTACTGATCCAAATTTGAAAAACTAGGTAGCGTTAAAACGAGAATTTAATGCCCTTTAAAATGATCACTCGACCCCCTTTCCCATTTAAAATTTTAGGGATGAAGCTCACCACCCCTAGGAGGTTGAAGTGACAAGGTCGAATAAAAACCCAAACAGTTTCCCCCTCAAAACAAAAACTGACGGGTCCGAGTGATTTAAAAAAATGACGATAAATATTAAAAATCGGTTCTGTTTCGTTTTCATTGGTCCACCCTATATAATTATGTAATTAAAATAATCATTCGATGAAATCGAGAAAAATAATTTTTACAAGACGTAAACTGTCAATTTCGCTACCTACACTAAACTAAGAACTACCACAACTACATCGAATTATAATATTTAAGATCGATTGATTTTTGATTGAACGAGATTTAAGATGCGGTTTTCTACGCATCTCTATGAGTCTAGGCCGTATTTGACCCATAACAATGATTTTTGCCTGTCCAAGATATTTCCAATGGATATTTAATGTGTCACACATCGCAGTGGCATGGGACCTACGGCTTTACTTCTCATCCGACAGAAGGCGCAGTTTCAGAAGTTTTCCTCGACCTCAGCGAGTATCGAACCCGTGTCCCTTGGATGTATAAGCAAGTGCACTAACTACTAGACTATCGAGACTGGGCAATTTCTAAGATAAGTTGGTTCTACCAAGATAAATTCATCCCAGTATTTTATGAACATCTAATACATCATTTCGGCAAAAAACTTGTTAGGGATCGGAGCACGTCATTTATAAATTTTATAATTTCATTAGAAGTTGATAACAACTAATCAAAGACATACGCTTTTTATTCTACAGACTACCACAACCAAGTTTTCTTTAATGCACCGTGTAATGGTATGTAACCCAATGGCAAATGTGAGAAGAAACGTTTGTACGTATTGATAAGGTTTTTAGATTTTGGATTATTTTATAATTATTACTGTTGCAAAATTTGCATTTCGAAAATTCATGATTTCAGAGGCAAACTATAATTGGCCATTTGGACGGCATCGGTTAATTATGGGTAGCTTATCCAGTAGCAGCACGATTATAAGCGTCAGATTTAAGGCAAACAGTTCACTGATGATTAAAAATTAATTATTGTTATAATTTTAATGGGATATTTAATATTCTCTACGAGGTATTCTCATATCGATGATAATGATAATGACCACGATATGATGATGATGATCACGATAAGATAATGATGATGACCGCGATATGATAATGATGATCAAGATATGATGATGACAATAATAATGACGACGATATGATGTGATAATGATGGCCAAATATGAGGATGATAAACTACGATACGATTACGATAATGATGACCAGGATACGATGATAATCACAATGATAACCACTAAATCTGAAAATGATGTACACGATATGATGATTATAACCACGGTGTAATAATGACAACACAATGATGACCACGTTATGACAATGACATGATGGTCACGGTATGATGATAATGATAGCTATGATATGAAGATGATGACCATATTATGATGACACTGATGACTACGATATGATAATAATGATGACCACGATATGATGATGACAACCACGATGTAACCATGAGAATGAGATGATGACCACGACATGATGATAATAATATCCAGGATATGATGACATTGATGACCACGATATGATAATAATGATGACCACAATATAAGCACCGTGGCAACGATTTTTACTGGCTAATTTTATTACAGTGAACTAACTTTTTTTTTAAGTGGTTTTGTAACAATAACGCTAATCTGGTAAAAGTTTAAAACAAAAGGGATATGGAAGTAATATTTAAAATTTACAAGCAATTCTTGGCAAAATTATGATAATATTTAGCTGATGTGGTTCCACCCTAACGAATATTTTTTAAGAATTGTTTGGCAGCTTCAGATTTTGCTCCCACAAGAAATTGCCGTTGGTGGAATAATTTGCCGTAACATTATCGACCAATGCGTTAAGAAAGTTAAGTAATTTTAATGCCGCAATCTGTCTCTATACTGCGATATGACAGACAAATTAGTTTAAATCATTTACATTATGAAATCTCAGGTGGAATGCCGTCGTAGCACATTATACGCTGCGATAAAAAAACTTAACCGCCGTCATCATTAGAAAATTCATTCATGCAATGCAATGTGATTTAAATAAAAAGTTAGGAGGAACTAATCAAAGACACACGGTTATTGTTTTATGCCCGACTGGGATTAATTTTTCTTCGCGTTGTATAATAGCAACACATTTTTGTTTAAAATCAATAATTAGAAATACTACTTTTTGCCATAAAACAGTTCCAATTTGGGCAAAAGTTATCTGGTTTTAATTAATACAAGAAATATGACAATATTTACTAGCAATTAGCACAATCATATTTTTAGATACAAGTCGTTACCGCAAACAAAACGGCTGGCATGCTTTTACCAAATCAATAAAATCCCTTCAAGGGCGATACCAAAATAAGCCAGCGGTTTGTACAACATAAACAATTATTTACTGCCGGTGCAATAACAAATTAATTACATTATGGATTAGCTGCGTGCAAGGTAAATAATAAAAGCCTACGAGCATACTAAAGTAAATCTGCACTCATAAGATCGTTTTGCTTTCCAACAACTTAATTAGAGGGATTTTACAATTTTATGGCCTTATAAAATCCAGTATTGTGCATTAACGTTGCAAGTATGGAAACCCCTAATGCGTAGCCGCGCAACCTACATAATTTTAAAATGACTACGGTCTTTCAGATCTACATATCAATATCTGAACCGCGAATGCAATCGAAACCACTTTAAATGCGTTGCTCGTAACAGGGGCAATATCTCGCATTTTTCTGTTGGTGTACCGTCGGATTCCAGCACACCTACGTCTCCAACCGGTTGCAAGAAAACAAATCATACAATGCTATATGCACTTACAGCTACTGTTTACATTTGCAAACATCCAACTGATCCACATTCTTGCATAAATGTTTCGGAAACGAGCAAACCGAACACACGCCACTAACTATTGTTGCGAAACACTAGTTAAATTGACAGAGAGTGTACATAAATACACTAGTTCTTGTATGTACACTGCAGTTGCTTTATCACAATGCGTTTATCATACCGTACTCTTGCGCAATTCCTAAGAACTGAGAGCCGATTCGGTATGTGGAAACAGATCACAGGGGGTTGATTCCAGTGTTGTCAATACTTTGCTGAAATTAACATAGAACGAATGGGTTTTCAACTTGTACTATGTTCCAGGATACGAAAAAGCAACAAATGTGAACGTTCATATACCGAATATAAAGCCTCAGTAAATTTCGCAAAAATTATAGCAGCTAATCGATCAAATACATGCTTACCGGGGTATATTTGGAGACATTTGGTCGATGTGGCAACTCCTGCGTTTACAGCGCACGCTCTACCACCCTCACATCAGCTGAAAGTCTCGCCCCTTTACAGAAGTACTGAAACTGTGGGAGCATTGTATTGAAAAATTACTTCCGCTTATTAAATTAATCTTGGAAAAGTTCACGGTATTATAGAGTTTTGCATTGGAGAACACTTTTCAGTAATTTGGATCGATGGTAGAAGGAAGCCGACGGAGTAATGTTATCCTACTTACCACAATTTCATATGAATTGCTACACATCTTTACGTACCTGAAAGAAAAGAGGCTACAATTAGTGTCAATTTACTTGGGATATCTCAACTGGAAGTTAAATTATTAAATATACTTGTATAAAAATAATTATAAGGAACGAAGTGTCGACATTTAGATAACATTAACATTTTAAGGACAATAAATTTAACAGTAGTATTTCAGTAAGACTGGGAAATAAATGAAAGGCCACGATCGACAATATAAAGATCACGCCTGCATATTATATCTTTCTGTAGTTTCTATACATAGCAAAAAATTGCAAAGGAGAAGATATTGATTTTCTTGGTTAATGTGAGGAAGGAAGAATCCATGTGACGTCAGCGTTAATTATTTGATTATGGTTAAATTTAAAATAAGCTTCATACATATTTAAAAATGTTGAAAGTTTAAAATCGAATACATCAAAATTATCGTCATTATCAGGTTTTCCTTTTCAGCAAGTGTCAAGTTTGTTAGAAAACTATTAGAAAATTTACATATACAGGGTGTCCCATGACATGATTGCCATAGCTTAAGGGTTTGTTGCTGAGGTCATTTAAAGTCAAAAATGTCTAATGAACATATGCCCAAAACTCTATCCTAACTGAGCTACGGTAATTTGAAATCTGAATAAATATCATGTAAAATCTTATTAAAAATCAGTTAAAAAGAAGTTGCTTTATTGCATTAATTGTTCAAAATGTCCACCCAATTGCTGTATGCATATTCCAGCTCTTCTCAGAATTGAAGAGGTGGCCCTGCTAACATTCTCAAGATCAGCACGAATATTTTCTGCGGCATCCATAATCCTAGCAACAAGTTGCTCTGTTTTCAGGATTTTCTGCATAAACAAGACTTTTCAACCTTCCCCAATAAAAATAATCTAGGGGATTAAAGTCGGGTGACCTTGCTGGCCAAGCAACTGCTGCACCTCTTCCAATCCTGCGGTTCATATAATTTTGATTAAGAAAATCTGTTATTTGTCTACCAAAGTGAGGAGGCGCGCCATCGTGTTGTATCCACATTCGTCGTCTTACATTGAGAGGAACTGCATCCAGTAATGTTGGAAGGTCATTTTCCAAAAAACGTAAATAATGAAGGGCCGTGAAACGTTCTTCTATTATAAACGGACCAATGAGATGGTCATCAATAATACCTACCACACCAAACATTCACCGAAAATCTATTTTGAAAATTAGTCTTCCTAGTTTCCCGTGGATTTTCAAGTGCCCAACAATGTGAATTCCTGGTGTTATTGATGCCGTTTCGGGTGAAGGAAGCTTCATCACTAAACAGTATGTTCCGACGAAGCCTTCGATTTCTCAATAACCAGCGACCAAATTCAAGTCTTCCTGCGTATTCGGCAGGTTTTAAAGCTTGTACAGGTAAGATATGGTATGAGCACAAACCGAAATTGTGTAAGGTTCTCCATACTTTCACGCGGCTTACGTTAAGTCTGTTGGATATTCTTCGGACACTAGTAGAAGGTTGAGCGTCAACCATATTAAGTAGGTATTGCTTCTTCTTGTGCAAGCTCTTGTTGCACGGGACGTGCAGAAGTGGCTGCAGGAAACTTGCGCGTTTCTCTTAAACACCGATGGACATTGCTAAAAACTTGTCTACAAGGCACTTTACGAGTAGAAAATCGCCGACGATATTCTTCAACTGCCGCTCGTCCGTTTCCATTATATAATTCCTAAACATAGTGTATGTCGGCGTATTCTTCATTTGAAAAAATAAACATACTTTTAAGCTAATTTGAATGTTAAACAAACACGAAATACGCGGAATTAGATTAAGTGACGTCACAATGAATGACAACTGATGAATCACAGCCACCCCGACTTTTGAATAACAGCGAAATCCAGCGGTGCATTAGTAGGGTTTTTTAAAACTTCAAATACTTGTAGCTCACTTAGGATAATTTTGGGCATCTGTTCATTAGACAATTTTTACTTTAAATGACCTCAGCAACACACCCTTAAGCTATGACAATCATGTCATGGGACACCCTGTGTATTTCAATATATGGTAGAAAACAATATAAAGCGTTAGAAAACCAAAATGGTGATAAACTCATAGCACAAAAGTATATACCGCGTGGAAACTTTAACTGGAATAAATTGTATAACTTGGACATACAGTAGTCTGCAAAAATTCCTTAAAGACGTTCGCTGGCTACATTTCAGTGGCCTTGTTCTTAGTTTTCCTCCGTCCAGAGGGATGCAAACACCCCTAACTTTTCTTTTGTCAAATACAAGGGTATACACACCGTTTGAAAACTCAATTCAAGTGAAACCACCCCTAACTTTTTTTTGTCCAATGTAAAGGTATGCCAAGTGACTCATCGTTTAAAAGCTCATTTCAAGTGGAATACAACGCATGTTTTATTTTCTAATTATTTAAAGGGGTTACGTGTTGAAAAATAAAACGTACAACGTAAAACCTGTTCAAAATGTGCACCGTGTCCGTCTTCACAAAAAAACCAATGATTAAACCCAGTCCTCACATTTTGTAACATTTCCGGTGGGATTTGCCTGAATTCCTGCCCGATACGTAGCCGCAAATTCCAATTGTTGTTCAATTTTGTTACAGAAACTCCCCATAAAAAGAAATCGAGTGGAGTAAGGTCCGAAGATATTGTCGGCCACTCAATTTAACCTCTTCTTGCAATCCACCTATTTGCGAGTTTAAATGGTGCTGTCTACAAGAACTGCAAAATCCTAAAAATACGATTTCTTCTAACCGGATTTATTCATAAAACAAAAACATTTATTTTCGTTAAATCAGTATGTACCTACAGATAACCATATACCAACTCTCGATAAGTTAGAGTTATAAATGTCTACAAAATATTGATATGTTTCGATATCTTGCCTGGCTGTAAATGAACTGCAGTACTACATTAACAATGGTCACGATTACAACTGCTATCGGATGACACCGCCATTTCGAGTTCGCAAAAAACCTCCCCTTCCGCATCCCGCGAAATCCAAGTTGCCCTCAACCACATCTCCGGATGGATCAGCAAGTGGAGGATTACACTCAACAGCGAGAAATCAACCGCCATCCTATTTCCTCCTTCCGAACCCCCAGACTGGATCCAACCGACATAAATATTTCTGCCCACAATCAAGCAATCCCCCTTTCAAGCCCGATACCTGGGGATCACCTTCAGATATACCTGCTCTCTAAACCTCGACATCCGAGAAACCCTGAAAAAAGTCCGAAACCGTTCCAATCTTCTTCGGCGCCTAAGGCCGCTTCCACAGCTGCGACTCCCGAAGCCTCCTCCACACCTATAACACCTTCATTCGCCTCGTCATTGAATACCGAGCTCCCTTATATGCCACTCTCAAACCCCATATCCTCCATCAAATCGCAGCATGCGAAAAGCAAATTCTTGGTCGCATATTTCAGCTTCACAGAGAACACCTCAGCCACCTAGTACACCGACACCGAAACAACCCCGATATGCGACCGCCTCACCCCCTTCAGAAATACATTTCTCGCACCCTTCATCAAAGCATTCCTATCGCAAGCGAAAATCGCATGACCTCCCACAAACCCCTAAACCGTGAACTCGCCCCAGTCAATCGTGTTAAACCCCGGCGCAA
>JABXWE010026258.1:0-19295 GCA_014611495.1 Limonius californicus
CTACATTTGACAACAGTGCAAGGCCATGGTATTGTGATGAAAAGTAGAAAATTTGTTTTTCGACATTTGTCAAAATGCTTCATGTAATGTCGGCCTACTAATTAAATTCTCCATAAATGCAAAGACATCGTCAACGCTGCCAAGTATAATATTCTTTAAGTGTCTCGTGTGAGGAAACTAAGCACTATAGGAAGTTCGTGTTAGTGTTTTTGAGGACTGTATTTCTTACAGAAGAGTGCTACCTGAAGCTTTTAAGGTATTTAAAGGACACCCTGTATATGGAAACGAATTAGTAGGCAAATATGCCTAAATGAACACCTACAACACTGAGTTCGTCATAAGGTCAGACTTGAAAACTTACTTAAAACAATATACAACCACCAAATGGCACAACGAATAGATGAACATAGCAGAAAGAAAAACATACTTCAGGCCCCCACTTGCACTGAAATGGATAGAAAACAACAACCTGAACAGAAAATAAGAGACTGTGTTAACCCTCCTTAAAATCGGTCACACAAAAATTACCAACGATTACCTGCTTCAACGAACAGTCCAACCCACCTGTAGTACATGTGAAGAAATCCTTACTGTGAACCATATTCTGTGCCAGTGCCCAAAGTTTACAGTAGCCCGAACCAAACACGTTATCGGAGACTCTCTTCAAGAACAGTATTTAAAATCCAAGATCTATGGTACCACCTAGCACAAAGTTTGGTACAATATCATACAGTACCGTATCTAAGATTTGATGAAAATTTGAGGCCCTTTCCAAAACTGTGAAATACCGCGCTTCGTCGCTGATACCAGAAAGTCTCCTAGTTCGTTCCTTATCGTGCACGTTCTTTCGACCATCTCTAAAATTTCTACACCAGTATGTGACCCTTGCCAAATGCAACTCCATGATTCCCATGCCACCCAGCTTATTCCGGCTTAGCACATTTTGTGCTGTACACGGATCCCGCCTTTGAAAAACCCCATGCTCCAACTATAATTAAGACACCACAAACACACTGGGAAAGTGCAGTGCTCAGGATTAGCACCTGAGCGACTTCACTAGAATAACTCCGAAGTCAACCATCGCGGACACTACCCTACCGCTGTCCCCTTAGACGCCTTGAAACTGCTTTATTATTAGCCCGCAACATCCCATTGTTGCGCAAGGGCCTCTTTCATAAGGGTGGCTGTTGATCTACTCTCCCATAGTGATCAATCCTCGTGGGAGAGAGACGCCGCGTTAAAGCAACCTTCGGGTCCCCCATCCAAGTACTGACCGGAGACCACGCTGCCTTAATTTTCCTGATCGTACTTGAACGGGCGACGAATGTGTGGAACCCGGGACCCCTGCTTTAAGGATTCCAGAAGATATAGGCCCAGAACGATTACGAACACAGCAAGTTGAAGAAATCTAGGAACAAATATGGGTATTAGTAAAATTTCATTTAGAAGAATTCTGATAGCACATCTATTTTATATCTATCACGTTAGTTTGGTGTAGGAACTGCATGGAAGTGATCCACAGATGACATTGCAATTTTGTAACATCTTTCAGAATCGACGCTTTTTGGATTCATCTTTTTTAAGTTGTGTATTGTTTAGGGGTGATGGGGTGAGTATTCGCAAACAGTGGTGAAGTGAATAAGAATGTCTCTATTACGCACAAGAAAATCCACACGGGATAAGATTTGTCGATTTCAAAAAAAAATTTCTCTAAATGTTTAGTATGTTAGTTTGATATCATCCTGATGTCTTTCCTGGTCACTACAGATGGATTGTTAGGAATTACTTAAATAATTTATTTGAAGGAAACTTGATTGGAACAGGAGTTGTGAGTATGTTTTCTATAGGGTACAACTAAAGTAATAGTACACCGGATCTGTGGTAGTAAATCATATAATCAAAGCGTTTTAGTCAGTTACTGCTGACACACTTGTTCAAAACGAATTAGGAAATATGTGGATGTGGATGGAAGCAATTATAAGCATTTACTAAATTAAATAAATCTTTACTCTCTATTTGTTGTTGTTTTTCACTTGCTCAGTTTTTACTACCTAGACTGTTGTTACGGTACGAGGAGAAGTAAATTATAATAATGCACTTGGATTTCCACGATTCGTTAACAAAAAAGGTACTCAAACTCCTAGTTGTATAAAACCAGCCACTGTAGCAGGAGGCAAAGCACTTGGTGAAAAAACATTAAAGATTATTGAAGCATTACTAATGAAACACTATGGATTAAATTGGAAGAATTGCCAGGAACTTAATTTTTACAAGAATCTCAAGCAAAGCAACAAAAAATGCGATTTAACATATGAATTCATCGAAGAAAATGATTTAATTAGCTAATAATTTGTTTTCTTATTATTGTCAAACTCATTTAATAGTGTTGTAGGCTTTAGTATGACTTTAATAAAAAAAATTTGTCACAAAATTTGATCTACTGATTTCCATTTTACTTCAAAATCCGTTATACTACATAGTTAGCATCAAAATCAGCTATGTTACGTTTTTATATAGGTATCGCTTTTTCACTTATGCGTAAATTTATCTCAATAATATTATGTGCATAATGCATGTTATTCATGTTCACTAAATCATCCAAAAAATTAACCAAATATTATTAATTAACACCCTGCCAGTTTTTTGCCCTTCCTGAAAAATCATCTGAAAAACAACTAGCGGGTTTTGAAAATAAACGACTCATTTGGAGGAAATTTGTTTGGAAGAGGAGTTGTGAACCTATGGGCATCAAGAACTGGCCATATCACTCCACGAGTATTTTTTCTATAGGGTACAGCTAAAGTAATAGTATACCGGATATCTGGTAGTAAATCACATAATCAAGGAGTTTTAATCAATTACTGCTGACACACTTCTTCGAAACGAATTAAAAAATATGTGTAAGTGGATAGAGGCTACTTTAATATTTACTAAATTAAATAAAACTTTACTCTTTATTTGGTGTTGTTTTTCACTTGCTCAATTTTTCCTGTTGAACCATTGATTACCATGATTGCTTTTCTTGTTATATAGTAATATAAGAAATACTTGTTGTTTACTGCAGTAAAAGATGACCTCATCTTCAATAAGGTCAGTTACCATGTCATGTATATTAGGTTGCTTGGTCCACCTCTACGGGGGGGGGAGGACTTAACTGGCTCACACTGTATATATGACATTATTCTCTACTGAATCACGATTCAAGAAAGAGGTCAATTTCAATCAAATAGGTGGTGTAGAAGCTAACGTAAATGATAAGGTATGTATAAAAATATCATAAGCTGTTAACGGCTACAAAACGTTTAGCTATAAATGTATTTTATTATTATAATATTAAGTTTACATGTACAATGATGTAAAAACGACGAAAACACATTTATTACTACCATTAAAAATTATAGTTTCAGCTTCCTGGTCGTAATAATGCAACAATAAATAAATTTCCTATCTAACGTGACTATACTTTTAAGTGTATTTTAAACACTTTTAATAATATCGTGGAACACGTTGCCGCTTTATGTTAACCGTTTGACTATAAAACGGAAACAGATAGCCCTATTCGTTAGTTTCAGGAAATCACCTTACAAAGCAGTAGCTAGTAAGGATTTCCTTTTAGTATTTTATTAGTCAGCTAGTAAGTACCATTTTGCTTATATTTAGAAATTCATATATGTACTTATAATGCAACTATTTTTCTGTTCTGCCGTAAGGCAATATAATACTAACTTAATATTTCATAATTATATTGTTCTTTATTTTAGATAAATACTCATTACAAAACAATGAATTCCTTTATTGTTATAACTGTAATCCTTGCAGTAGCGCAAGCCTTCCAACTTTCTGAAGTGGAAGAGCAGCATTGGAAGGACTTCACGGTATGTTTAACTTTTACGATGAACTTGTGGTATTCTTCCTATTTTTCAGTAGACATAATTGTTTAATATTTGTTAAGTAACTTTGCTATTTCTCTAGAGTTGAATTTATGATATCCCCCAATAGTGTTTGCTTATATATTCTATTTCATTTTCTATGGATTGGCTTGCTAATAATATAATCATTTTCTAATCATTGAAACTAGTTGTAACACAGTGTATTGTGTTCTAGAAATTAGTTAATTACAAAGTTTCAAATACACGATAGTATAAATATATAATTTTTTTGACCGGTCGCAGCTGCAATGCTATGCAACAACATTTTAAAATAGGTAGTTAAGATAGTTTCCTTCATATTTTAAATAACACTTTTCCTACGGGTTTTGTTTTTGTTTATTGCTAATGTCGCTACTGAAATCTGTCTTCCATTTTTCAAAATATTGTATTTTGGAATTCTGTCTGTACATATACAACATGACTTAATTTTTCTTAATTAAAGCACACTTCTGTGCCTTTTATATAGCATGAAATTACAATATATCAAAAAATCAGTATGTTTTCATACACATACAAGTCTTTGAAAATCTAAATATTATGAACAACAAAATTAAAAAAGAAAATAATAATGATAATGCAAATTATTTCCTTAAATTTGTTTTCATTTATTGAATTTGTTGCCTTTCTGGTATTTTGTTTCTAGAGAAATATTATACATTCATCAGCGTTCCATATGCTTCGACATGCTTGTAAGAAAATTCGTTTAAAATTTAAAATTTAAAATTTGCACTACATCTTAGCTTGAGACCATTCACAATATGATTGATTAATTAGACCTATTCCTGCGTCTATCTGTGTACCCACTGTATTTTGTTAATTAGCCCGTTTTTACATTTCATTGTTGGACAAGGGCCTCTCCCGTTATTGATCAATACTCCTGTAGCGATTAATGCTCCATGTATATTATACGGTTCTTAAAAAGAAAATATTTCACAATAAAATTAGGCAAAAATGTAAAATAATGTCCCTTCCGGTGACACCGGAAGTCAGACATCTTGTTTTGTTTGGTCGAAATATTTACTGTCTTCAACTGTATCACTTTTTCTTCCGCGACCTTTTCTATAATTAATAGTAGCACGTCAAATTAACTCGCCTCGAGTTTACAAACAGCAGGTATGTATATAATATATACTTTCTTCTTGTTTTAGCTAACATATCAAAAGCATTACAATGGAAATGAAGAAAACATGCGCAAAGAAATTTTCGCAAATAATTTGCGTAAATTTGCAGAACATAACAAAAAATATGATGCAGGACTTGTTTCATATTCAGTAGGAGTAAACGAGTTCACAGATATAACCCCTGAAGAATTTAAGATGCTCCTAAGGCCAATGAATGTATCTGAGTCACCCAAAGGAATCCCATTTGTACTGCCATCTGATGTGAAAGCACCAGAGTCTATTGACTGGAGAGAACACAATCTTGTATCGGCTGTTAAACAGCAAGGGCAATGCGGAGGATGCTACGCCTTCAGTGCCGTAAGTTCAAATTCATCCAATGGTTATATAGCAGGACAGCAGGTAACCCGCACGTCTACGTCATTATATTAAAAATTAGGTGTTTTAAGATATTGTAACGGGGCTGTGATGACTCAATGGTAAGAGAGTCAGACTATGTTAATCCACAAGTTTCTTTGTTTGAATCGACTTGGGACAAGAAACTTTTCGAATTTTCTGTATGGTCGGTTCTGGGTCCTGATCTCTATTAACCATTGGGGATTACAGTAGGGGTACTAATGGTTTTAATAATATCACGTAATTCACAGATATATTAAAATTTTAATTGTCCTAAACCCCCGTTGATCTGACAGCCGGACTTTCATTTACATTCGTGTTTACATTTTAAAATATACAATTTGTTAACAAAATGACGTAGATCTGCAGGTCACCAGCTCTTAGGATATTTTCTGAATACCTTTTACAGGAGATTACATAATAATTCACATTAAATATGCTGAAACTAAAATGTAAAATATAATCCGTAGTAACGAACAAATCGGTAATCACGTGGCTGCGAAGTTGACGGCTTCATTATTACCATTAGGGATTATTGTCTCTTAATGTCAAAAAAAAGCGTTCGATTAGAAATAACAGGCACAACAATGGCGTCTTACTATTCAATGTTTGACCTACAAATATAATTGAAAATTAACGTTATTCTTGCTACGATATTCCAGCTTCATAAATAGGTATTGCTTTCAGGTTGGTGCACTAGAAGGACAGTTCGCTAAACAAAGTGGTAGTACTCCAGTAGATTTGAGCCCACAAAATTTTATTGACTGCTCTAGTAGTTTCGGTAATAAAGGTTGTGATGGTGGTTTCCCACAAAGCTGTTTCAAATACGTGCAGGCTACTGGCGGAATAGATACGGAGGCCGCATACCCATACGCAGGCACAGTTGGTCCATGCCGCTATGATCCTCAAAACTCAGGCGGTGTAATCAGTGGTTTGGTTAGCATACCAAGTGGAGATGAAGGTGCGCTACAAGATGCTGTCGGTACAGTTGGACCAGTTTCTATAGCTGTCAATGCTGAGCCAATACAGTATTACCATGGAGGAGTATTTAGTGGCCCCTGCGATCCGAACCATGTAAATCACGCAGTTCTTGCAGTTGGATATGGTACTACTGACAGTGGAACAGCTTACTGGATTGTGAAGAACTCCTGGGGAGCAGGTTATGGACAAGGTGGATATATTTTATTAGCTCGTAATAATAACAACCAGTGCGGTGTTGCTACAGATGCATCATATCCAGTTGTGTAAATAAATAACGTATATAATCCAATTTATTTAGCAGTGCTAACAAATAAAATGAATATTATAAATATATTTCATACTACAATAAATAAATGTATGGAATTCTGAATTATTTATTTATTTATTGAAGGTACATAACTGTAATTATGGCGAGTTGCCACCGGCAGCGAGGGTTCCGCTAAAGATGGAAATTTTCTTAGTCTTTTGTCAAATTTGTATTAATACTTGTACCAGAGATTTCAAACTGTGCACCTTGTCGCCCTGGAAGGTCACAATTACATCTCAGGAGTGCCGTAGGATCACTGAACAGTTAAAGGTACCTATGTAATCACTTAATGAATGGACGCAATATGTACATTTTGAAATTGGCGGTTTCAACTTTCGGAAAAAAATATTAACCTCAAGGTTGTCATAATCGAATTGCTAAATTTACAATAATCACATTAAAGACTGAATGTTCAAAAAATTCAGCAGCCTCAATTCTCTAACTTTTGTTCGAAAAACAAATAATTCTCTTTGAAGCAGACACCTTACACAATTGTAAATCAAAAAGTGCAAGCAAGGTTTAGGCAATTTATTTTTTTGCTGCTATGCCATTATTTGTTGTCTAAATGCAAAAAAAATGGAAACGGTACTATATTAACAATATAATGAAATTTCTAAACATCCAAGAAATACAGGTTGTTCGATTTATAAAAAAGTAATCTTCAAATCGCAACTCGTTTGTTTTTTAAGTGACGACATACCGTTGTAGATGGTTGGAAAGAGCTCATAAAGTTACCTATGATTAGTTTTCGAATTTTTAATAAGTTGGATTCTGACGAAATTAATGAGTGTGTAATAAAAAATCAATCACCATGTATACAACCTGCATACTTTTTGTGTAAAAATGATTATGTAACGGGCTTCGAAACCTAAACTTCAAAATTCTCATTATCTCTAATTTATTAATTTAATCAATATTGTCTACTTATGGTAATACTGGTGCTGGTCGAGCTGTCAATTTACTTTAACATCTTAAGTAAGATGTTCTTAAATAGCAAAGAAGCAGATCTGTTACTTATAGATTAGAAGGCCACTGTTTGAAAAATTATTAGACGCCTTTTTTAACCTCCCAGCTTATCCCGGCCCAGCACATTTCGTGCTATACAGGGGTTAAACATGCCCCACTTTTGAAAAACCCCATGCCCCAACTATAGCTAAGACACCGCAACTACCCTGGGAAAGTGCAGTGCTCCGGATTGGCACTCAAGCGTCTTGGCCACTATTCTACCGCTGTCTACTTAGACGCCTTGAAATTGCTTTAAGAAAGTAAATTCCAGAGATAGAGGCCGAAAACGATTAGGAATATCAAAAATAAATTAGCAGTGTTAAGGCAGTGAATGAGGTTCCCCATGCAAGTTGAAGAGATCTAAGCACAAATGTGGGTAGTAGAACTTCAATTAGAAGAATTCTGATAACAAATCTATTTTGTGTCGATTACGTTACTTTGGTGTACGAACTGCATGACAATGATCCACAGAAAAGATTGCAATTTTGTAATTTCTTTCAAAATCAACGTTTCTTAGATCCATCTTTTTTAAATTGTGTATTGTTTGTATGTATGTATGAAGCGGTGCAGGTGTTTCCACCTACAGCACTCAGGCTATTAGGCCCATTGTGCAATCCGCTCTATTAGGGCTCGTCCCCAAAAAGCCCAGTGCCCACCGCGAAGGCTAGCAGCTGGTTTAGGGGGATGAGCTGTATATCTTCCGGTTCCAGTATTCCAGCCCCAAGATATTTGTGCCGCATCCTCATGAGACTGAGGCATTGGCACATTATGTGAAGAGAGGTTTCGTCCTCTTCATGCCATAATCTGCAGGTGGGATCGTTTGTAATGCCGATCCTATGTAGGTGTTTGTTCAGGCAACAATGGCCCGTTAGGAGTTCTGTTAAGATCCTGATTTGCTTCTTGTTAAACTTGAGGAGCTCTTCATCTGTTCAGTCACGTGACTATCCTTCTCTACCATTAATGCAATATCCATGTGCTCAGCTAAACTCCCATAAACAGTAATAATTGTTCTCGTGTTGTGTTTACTTTGGACCTAGTTAGTTTGTAGTTGTCAATGTTATTACAACATAAGTGATTACAACAAAGATATAGAAACAACGCCGACTGGTGGTTCAAGGAAGAAGGTAACCGGAAGAGTGGTTACGTAACATAGAAAAGGCAGAAAGGTAAGCACTTTTAATCAGCTACAGAGATTTTGCTCCTAACTTACGATCTTTCGTATTTTACTTTTAATAGATACTCTGCATCTCAGTTACCACTACATCCTACCTGTAACCACCACAAAGGGGCTATGCAATGCAAAACTCCGAGAATGTCAGATATTCTTCAGTTTCATAAGGCTTATTTTTAATTCAATGGCAAAATTTCACAAGACAACTTTATTATTAAATTTTGTGCAGTATATAGACCTAAACGACCCAATCCTCAGCTGATCGAGTCAAGAAAATCTCTGACTTTTAAGTCCTTTATTAGAAAGGCTAACGACTGTGGGCTGGTACATGTATGCAGGCAAACGTTTCTAAATATAATTGGAATTAAAAAAGACAGACTTCAAGGTGTACTTACCAGACATTTCCATTCAGATGGACAAGTCGCTGTAGAAAAACGAGGTGGCGATCATAAGAGCCACAAAAGCATCGATCAAAGGAAAAATATTGAAATATTTATTGAACCATTTAAATGTAAGCAACCCCATTAGTGTAGGGGAAAGTCAGTTGAACGGGTTTATTTACCTGCAGAATTAAACATAAAAGAAATGTTTAAAATGTATAAGGAATCTGTGGATGCCATCAGAATGAAAGTGTAGGAGTCGTTTTTTAGAAATATATTTACAAGCTATAATATCGGATTTGGGAGTCCTAGATCACATATGTGTTCAAAATGTACAGAAGATTCTGAATTACTGAAGAGAGAGCAAAATAAAGAAGAAAACAAAAGCTGATAACAAAAAAAATTCATAAATTGAAGGCGTCAGCATTTTTCACGATACTAAAAACGAAGGAAGAGGGAACTTTAATAATGTCTTCTAACTGTCAAAAAAATATGGCATTACCAAGATTGCCAGATTCAAATGCGTATTTCTCATCACAGTTAAATTTTTATAACTTTACTATAGTGGCGGGAAGTTCTAAGATAAATTGGCCAAAGAAAATGTTCATTGTTACTACTGGAATGAGACGCAGTTTCAAAAAAGTAATAATGAAATTTCGAGTGCTGTTTACCACCGGTTATGTAATACAAATACAGAAAATATCCATACTTTACGTCTTATTGCTAATGGCTGTAGAGGACAAAATAAGAATACTACTCTTATCACGGTGCTTATGAAATGGTTCTATTCAGATGATAAACACGTGAAATCATTTGCAATTATTTTCCCTGTTGTGGGCCATTCGTTTATTGCCCCAGATAGGGTTTTTGCCAAATTGAAAAACGAATAAGAAAACACGAAGTTACTGTTCAACCTGAAGAGTATGTCGGTTACATAGAGGAAAGTGCAACAGTTTGGAATTTGGCTGATCCTGAAATTGTAAGAGTGTATGATTGGTGTGCAGAATGCAAAAATATCTGAAACCACCTGGCGCAGGGCACTTGAAATTTAATCCTTCAAAAAGATTTTATTTTGAAAACCTATACTGGTGTTACGGTACGAGGAGAAGTAAATTATAATAATGCACTTGGTATTATTCCACGATTCGTTAACAAAAAAGGTACTCAAACTCCTAGTTGTATAAAACCAGCCACTGTAACAGGAGGCAAAGCACTTGGTGAAAAAAAATTAAAGAGTATTGAAGCATTACTAATGAAACACTATGGATTAAATTGGAAGAATTGCCAGGAACTTAATTTTTATAAGAATTTGAAGCAAAGCAACAAAAAAAGGCGATTTAACATATGAATTCATCGAAGAAAATGATTTAATTAGCTAATAATTTGTTTTCTTATTATTGTCAAAATCATTTAATCGTGTTGTAGGCTATAGTATGACTTTAATAAAAAAAACTTTGATCTACTGATGTCCATTTTACTTCAAAATCCGCTATACTATATAGTTAGCGTCAAAATCAGCTATGTCACTTTTTTATATAGGTATCGCGTTTTCACTTATGCGGAAATTTATCTCAATAATTTTATGTGCATAATGCGTGTTATTCATGTTCACTAAACTATCCAAAAACCTAATGAAATATTATTAATTAACATTATGACAGTTTTTGCCCTTCCTGAAAAATCATCTGAAAAATAAATAGCGGGTTTTGAAAATAGACGACTCAATTGGAGGAAATTTGTTTGGAAGAGGAGTTGTGAATCTATGGCCATCAAAAACTGGCCATATCACTCCACGAGTATTTTTTCTATAGGGTACAGCTAAAGTAATAGTATACTGGATCTTTGGTAGTAAATCACATAATCAAGGAGTTTTAATCAGTTACTGCTGGCACACTTCTTCAAAACGAATTAAAAAATATGTGGAAGTGGATAGAGGCAACTTTAATATTTACTAAATTAAATAAAACTTTACTCTTTATTTGTTCTTGTTTTTCACTTGCTCAGTTTTTCATGTCGAACCATTGATTACCATTATTGCTTTTCTTGTTATATAGTAATATGAGTAATACCTGTTGTTTACTGAAGTAAGAGATCAACTTGACGGCAAGTAACAAATTATCAATTTCTATATTATAAATTCATATTCAATAATCTCAGTTGTCATATGTATATTAGGTTGCTTGGTCCATCTCTACGGGGGGGGGGGACGCAACTGGCCCACGCTGTATATATGACATTATCGTCTACTGAATCACGATTCAAGAAAGAGGTCACATTTCAGTCAAATAAGTCGTGTAAAAGCTAACGTAAATGATAAAGTATGTATAAAAATATCGTGAGCTGTTAAGGCCTACAAAACATGTAGCAATAAATACATTTTATTATTATAACATCAAGTTGAAATGTAAAATATTGTAAAAACGAAAAACACACTTTTATTACTACAATTAAAAATTATAGTTTTAGTACTAAATCAAGGTTCGCTTCCTGATCGTAATAACGCAACAATAAATAAATTTTCTTCCTAACGTGACTATAGTTTTAAGAGTATTTTAAACGTTTTTATTAATATTATGGAACATGTTGCCGCTTTACATTAACCGTTTAACTATAAAACGGAAACAGATGGCCCTTTTCCTTAGTTTCAGGAAATCACCTTACAAAGCAGTAGATACTAAGGATTTCCTTTTAGTATTTTATTAGTCAGCTACTAAGTACCAATTTGCTTATATTTAGAAATTCATATACTATAGTGCAACTATTATAATTCTTTGTTTTTGATAAATACTCATTACAAAACAATGAAAATTCCTTTATTGTTTTAACTGTAATCCTTGCAGTAGCGCAAACCTTTTCACTTTCTGAAGTGGAAGAGCGAGCATCTTTTTGTTTCGGCTTTTTTCACGAACAACTTTTGTTGCGATTCGTTCTCAAAGACCAAACT
This sequence comes from Limonius californicus, assembly GCA_014611495.1. NCBI lineage: Eukaryota > Metazoa > Arthropoda > Insecta > Coleoptera > Elateridae > Limonius > Limonius californicus. The sequence continues at coordinate 12,232 of JABXWE010026258.1, forward strand.
GCCGACTGTTGCTCTCTTTCCGGATCATAGCAGTACTGATATACACATGTCTCAACATGCGACGATCCATTGTCAAAGCGATCCAATGTAGTTTTCTTTTTGAACTGGAGTCAAATTGTGGGGAATCCAACCGGCACGAAGCTTACGTACCATAACATGTTTGTGTAAAATGGTGTCACTTGCTTTCACACCAATCCTTAAAGTTGTTTGAATACTACTGGCAGTAATATGCCGGTCCTCTTTAATTAATCATGTAACTGCCGTTTTTTGGCTTAGGAGCTCAAAAGTTCTCATTTAAGGAAAGTCGACCACGTTGAGATTCATTGTACCACCGCTTTACGATAGCTAAGGAATACGACTTGTCACCAAACACCCGATTGATTTCCTCAAAACATTATTTACGGCTTAAGCCACGCGTGAAATTGTAAAAAATCACAGCTTGATAATGCTCTTTATTCAATTCCATGATTTCTTGGCGAAAGGATTACATTAAAATTACGTTATTTTAAAAACCTTCAAGTATGTTTGACAACTTTCACTATAATTAAACTTGTAAACAAATACGTTAAAATGTCAAGCAAAATTTGTTTCCAAATATCACATCCTGCCATATACGCTCAGCGGAAAGAGTACAGCCCTCGTATAACAATACCATTGTTGATCAGTCAATAACTAGTAAATAATTAAAACGGACTGGATATATATATATATATATATATATATATATACCATATTCGTAATTTATAATAAAACACCAAACGCTGTTCGGCACATAGAGCCTGTAAAAATTAAGTTTAAAGAAAATATTTTTAAGCATGTCTACCTGTTTTAATCAAAATAGAACGGTTTTATAAATTTAATTTGCAGGAAGCTATAACGTGACAGCGTTTAAATCCCCCACAGGTTTCTTGACAGTGTCGACAGCTAATCAATTTTATCCCATAAATCTGTCTTCTATAAATCTTGCTATAACTTTGTAGGTTGTGTTCTATGTGAGAAAGGAATATAGAACAGAGTTATTTTACTGGCAAAGTTCGCCTGTACTACAGAAGCAGTTTAAGATTGATGCGATGACTTATGCAAAACAAGAGTTTTGCCTGAGGAATATACGTCATTTTAGATAGATAGCTTTAACTTCCCTTACATCATTAGTATATGATGTAAAGTAAAGTTCGTTTTACATTTAGTAAATATATAGTAGAATGTACCGCAAAATCCAATTGTTAAACATATTAACGTGTTTTGTATGTTATGAAGTAAACATTCTATATCAATTTAAGTTAATAACAATACTTGTGCTAATTACAGCTTGTCCCATTTAAATTGATTAGTTTTACTTAGCACGTACACTTCAGTTTAAAAATATTGTAAAATCAATGTTTGATGTTAGAAATTCTATTGCTCAGCAGTTTCATGATACATGACAATAATTATATATAGGGTGTCCTGGAAGTAAAGCAACAGAACTTCCTGAGATCAAATGGGATGTATAGCAATATTCAACTTGCCCCGCAGTTGTATTTCTTAAATATACTCATTGTTAAAAATTATTTTTCTTCATTCAGGCGCCAGTAACTTCGTAAGGAAGCACTTTTGCGTTTGGTTTATTCGGTCCCATCTGATCTTAGAAAGCTGTAGTGAAGCTGTGTTAGTTTCAGGATGCCCTGTTAGAATTTCAGATGCGTGTTAAGGTTGAAAATAATTATTTTATATTACTTGCAGCAAAACATGAAATTATTTTAGATATTGAAACATGAAATGTAAATTACAGCAAGCACATTCATTTTAAATTTTCATGTCTCTTCTTGCCTATATGTTCGAATAATAAATCTTTTTCACAAAAATCCTTTCATATTTTAGCACTGCTTCTAACGGAGAATATCTGTGGAATCGAGAACGTAGCTAAACCACTTGGAGTAATTTCTTCTTTTCAATATATTCACCCCATGTTCTGAAAATGTGCTTTCCATTTCTTTTCATAGCAGCTGATCTGAAAATCAGCCCTTCGCAGTTTCGGGCGAATATAAGTAGAGATAAATAGCCTAAGGAAAATAATTTTAACGTTCGCAAACGTATTATGGCAAATTACATTATTTTCATTAATAAACTGGATAATATTAAAACATATTTTTTATGGTTTATAGGCTACGCCCTGCAGCAATCAAGAATTAACCCTGCTTTTAAAATATTGCTTACAGTTTTATATTTGAAGTTATAACCAATCAAAAAATTTTTTATTATGTTGTTATTCTGTTTTATGTTACAAATTGCATAAACGGAAAGTTTGAGATGTCGATCCTACGTTAAAAGTATTGTCTAAATGCTTTGAATTTTGTATATACAGGGTGGTTCAGTTTTCATGATATCCTCATTAATTTAGTCAAAATCCAATTAGTTGAAAAATTCAGAAACTAATCTTAAATAAGTTTACGCGTTCCTTCCAACCGTCTACGACAGAATGTTTTCACTTGAGAAATAAAAGTGCAACGCTTAGTAGATTACGTTCTTAAATGGCACACTTGTATTTTTGTTATGTTTAGGAAGCCCATTAAACTTTTAATATAGTACCGTATTCGCTTTTTTCATTTAGACAACAAATAACGTCATAATAGTAAGAAAAATAAATTACCCAAATATGCAAATTGCAAGATCAGGCGGTAAGGCTCATTATTTCCAAAATCTAGATCCAAATTTTTGCTGAAAAAGTTTTTCACAAGTTGTGCATTGTGCGATGGCGCGCTATCAAACTGCAATCACATTTGGCTACAAACAGCCAAACGCAGATCGTCTGTCAAATAACTGTCAATAATTTTATTACTGTGCAATAAATGTTATGTATATTCCCGTTTCTGGTTAAAACTTGCATTTCCTATTTCCTATTTATATAATTTATGTTTTTACAATTATGACATAGTTTACTGTCTAAATTAGTGTTTACCACACTTTTAAATTTTCTTTTTAATTATGTTATGATACACGTCCCCGTTCCATTCTAGCAAGAGGCATTCTCGAACTCTCCGAGCACAGTAAAAAACCATGATGCATGTTCAGTTAGATTAGTTTAATATTAAGCGTAGCAGCAAGCAGATGCGTTTCGTTTGTGTTGATTTGCAAAAAAAAGCATACATGAAAATAAATCTCACGATTTCTTTCTGAAGAAATTGTAAGAGTTTAGTAATCAAAAATTAGCCTTTAGTACAGTATAGGCAAGTGCAAGAAACTACTATTGCGGAAAATCTTATTCCTCTTGCTGCCGTTGATATGGTCGCCATAATGCTCGGAGATAGTTACCTTAACGAGATTCAGAAAATACCACCATCAAATAATACTAGTAGTAGGCGCATTGATGATATGTCAGAGAATCCGCAGGAACAGCTTCTTTCAAAACTTACTAACGAATCATCAAATATTCGCCCTTACTTATCTGCAAAGAAATTCAGAAAAGAACTACAAGTGCGAATCTATTTCAAATTAGTGATAATTATATATCAACCAATCGCTGTATTGGTATTTGTAATGATGGGCCATATGCGCAAAAAGACTCCAAATGCCACATGGCACCAATGCTTAATACACGGGGAATCACTCTCTTGGAGGAAGGAAATGAGGCCAGTACTTTATTTGGCATTAGCCATTGTAATTTCTATTGCAAATTACATTAAATCAAGACCTTTAAGGGCAAGACTATTTTCTTCAATGTGCGGTGATATGAGCGCTGACCATTCAGCACTATTGTTTTATTGCGAATCTCGCCGGCTATCACGCGAAAGGCCGGATATGTTATGTGATAATTGTAATATATGAGTATTACGCCCTCGCAACAGGGTATTAAAAATAGGTACTTAATTTTACAGAAATGTCAGACCAATAAGCATGTTTCAATGCGAATAGGTCGTCAACAAAATTCGCGGCATCTCTGTGATTTTCTTCATTCAAAAACGTATATATTTCTCGACGAAGGTCAAAAGCCCATTGTATAACTTTTCCGCGAAAATAAGAACTTTTGTCTAACAAGATAAACAGTGGACACAGAAATTCTTATTAATTTAAAAAGATTTATCAACGATAGCAAACAAGCCATTCAAATGTATGTGTCATCATTTAAACTTCATCTAGAAACGGTATCTAAAACGTCAATTCTTTGAAAATTACAGTATTCTGACCAAATACGACTGGTTAAGAAACCCGTTTGAAGTTACACCTACAGATATGGTTGGAAGAAGAGGAACAAATCATTGATTTAACATCAACTACAGAATACGGGGGGAGTTTTTTATGTTATTTGGCTAGCTATGGAAACAAAATGGTATCGTGATAATTTTATTATGTCAAGTTTCTGTGACATTTGAGAGTGTATCATCCAAGTTTGATATAACTCGCTTAAAATTTGTTATTTCTGTATAGAGTTAGAGGTGCAAAAATGAGCGATTTAAAACTTAAACACAGAAGTGTCATAAAATTTCTATCGAAAGAAGGCAATAATCCGAAGAATATCCATGAGAGAATGGTGGCCGTGAATGGGGAAAATAGCCCGACCCATTTTCAAGTTAAATTTTTGTGGAAGTAATTCAAACGTGGTAAGGAGTCAATTCAGAATTACCCGAAGTGTGGAAAACCTCTTGAAGCACGAACATAGAAGAAACATAAAGAAAGTTGAAGATTTCGTGTTGGCTGATCGCCGAGTGATAGTTTCAGTTATTGCAAGAGAAGCAGGTATATCAGAAACATCTGCTTTTAAAATACGTCATAAAGATTTGGGAATGAGCTAGTTGTGAGCACGGTGGATTCCCAGGCTACTCACTCCTGAACAAAAATTGTGTAGAGGACAAATTTGTGAGGATACTTTGGTGGCGTTATCCCAAGATGAGGACTTCTTCTTTAACATTGTAACTGGAGATGAGACCTGAGTACACCACTGGGACCCACCGACGGAACAAGTGTAAATGTAATGGCTTCATAAGGGCTTTCCACCACCCAAGAAGACGAAGAGGCTATTCACAGTTTTCTGGGATGCTGAAGGGATTTTATGGGTTGAGTCATAGATTAAGGAAACCTTAGATCTCTAAGTAACGGTAACAGAAGAGGCCTTAATTCTGGATGCAGTTTAAGGACGTCGCTGCGATCGCTACACGTTTTTGAAGTTAGTGTCGCGTTACGTAGCGCAAAATTAGTATCCGAGTGTAATGCCGCTATCTCTATTTGTCTTTTCTTAGTCCAACTGACCATAATTTTTTCTTCAGAAACTCTTTGTTCACCTACTTAAGGAATGCGAATAAAGGTTCCTAGCTAAGTTACCAATGGGTATTTACGCAAATAAAAGCATTTCAATACGGTTACAATATTTCTTACAAGGTAGTACGAGTATAATTTATAGGTAATAATAATATGTATCTGTGGCTTGGTGCTATGTCAATTTTTTCCATTTGGTGTTAGCCTACATAGACTTGCTACTTTGTTGTGCTATAAGGGCCAATGACTAATCCTAACTGTTAGTTTTTAATAAGCAAGCGTGGGGCCAAAGCTGTAATGTATTTTGCGAAATTTTTCGTTGTTAGAAAGGCCTATGTCGACATACGCCATATTCAGTTTCTAAACACAAGAATTTAGTTACTGCTAAAAGGGCCAAAGTTAACATTGGCCGTTTTAGTAGGAAGTTTCTCAACTATAAGAATTATATTGGCCTTTTTATTCAATTGCGTTCGGTATGCTTCTGTCAAAATCCTTGCTTTGACAGTTCACATAATGTACTCTGATAGTGCCTTACCAATTTAATACTGAGTAGTGGTTTCAAGTGTTCTGCTTTGCTTATTAAATTAATTAAAGATGAGTTCAAGAACCAGAAGAATATTAGATTAATGTGCATCGTCACAAGAAGGTAAGCATTATGCTATCTGTGTAGTATTATTAACTTACACTGACATTTTTAGGTTATGAGTTAATTATTCGTGGTCTGATTTGTGTCCTTATGTTTCAGATTCGTTGCATGTTAGTACTAGAAGCAGCGTTCTGTCTAGCCCAGCACCGTCTGTAAGCAGTGAACTACTTACTACATTTATTAAACAATGAAATTGAATCTCCAGTTAACCTCACCAGTTTTGGTAATCCAAATCAAGAAATAATACGTCAAGCCGTACCAGTGCCTGGCCACAGTGGATTGATTGTTCAAACTTATAAAGACAATATAAAACTGACTCCGCTGAATAGTGTTTCGCCATGTTTTTGTAGTGAATCTACTCAGCTTGTGGAATTTGCATCTGACAGTGACGAAAGGATTCCTAGTGATGGCGAATCTTCAGAAAAAACTCAAAGTAGTGAAAGTGAAAACCACGAAAAAATCCTACGCTCAAGACAAAACGTGCAAGAAGTCAACACAGTTGTTGAAATATTACAAAACGAAGTAGGTTTGGTAAATGACTTCCCAGGAGTTGCACTGCCAATAAAAGGAAATCGAAGGGGCAGAAAAAAAGTAGCAGCGGGAGAAAGGTCAAGAAAAAGGAAAAGAAATCCTAATAATTTGTCACGGAATATTCCTAAATCGTTAAGAACAGCAGGTAAAGAGTTTATATCTGTGCTAGGTAATAAAGTATCTGCTAAAGAAATAAAACCACCTTGCTCTTGTAAAAAGAAATGCTACGTAAAATTTGAATTTTCAGGCAGACAAAAGCTCTTCTTAGACTTTTACAAACTGTCTGCAGAAGTACAAAATCAATTTCTTGCTAGTTTGGTAGAAGAATCTAGAAAGAAAACTGAAAGACTAACAGTTGACAGAGAGACAAGGAGCCGCACACAGTTTTCAAGAAAATATTACCTTCAAAACAAGGAACATAAAATTGAAGTATGTCAAACAATGTTCCTTAACACCCTTGGCATTAGTTTAAAACAAATAAGAATTATTGTAGAAAAGAAACGTGCTAGTGGAACTGGAGTTTGTCCAGAAGCCCAAAGAGGCAAACATCAAAAGTAAACGACATCGACAGAAAGGGGTATCCGGAAACTATTTTCTATCGGTTTGTGCTCTGTAATAATGACTTTTCTATGCAGGAACCATCCGATATGATTTCTAA
>JABXWE010026259.1:0-21803 GCA_014611495.1 Limonius californicus
CAGAAGACCTATCAGTAACCATAATCTCCTCCAATATAAACAAGAAAGCATCGGTGGTTCAGTGGTAGAATGCTCGCCTGCCACGCGGGCGGCCCGGGTTCGATTCCCGGCCGATGCAGATAATTTTTTGATTTCATCATCCTTGGATGCCGAAGACCTATCAGTAACCATAATCTCCTCCAATATAAACCAGAAAGCATCGATGGTTCAGTAGTAGAATGCTCGCCTGCCACGCGGGCGGCCCGGGTTCGATTCCCGGCCGATGCAGTTTATTTTTTAATTTCATCATCCTTATATGCAGAAAACCAATCAGTAACCATGATCTTCTCCAATCTAAACAAGAAAGCATCGGTAGTTCAGTGGTAGAATGCTCGCCTACCACGCGGGCGGCCGGGGTTCGATTCCCGGCCGATGCAGTTTATTTTTTAATTTCATCATCCTTGGATGCAGAAAACCTATCAGTAACCTTGATCTTCTCCAATATAAACAAAAAAGCATGGGTGGTTCAGTGGTAGAATGCTCGTCTGCCACGCGGGCGGCCCGGGTTCGATTCCCGGCCGATGCAGTTTATTTTTTAATTTCATCATCCTTGGATGCAGAAGATTTAGGAGGGAAGAAAATTGTAGATAAACTAGGGCCAATAACAGAGGCAATTAACACTTTGGAAGCTCCAAGGCTTGGCAAAATATCCTCAGAAATGTTAAAAAGATATGGGACGAAACCGTGTACATCTATTGCTAGAGATTTATAACAAGGTTTGGGAAAAGGAAATGATACCAAAAGATTAGCAAGTAGCGTAAGTAATACCGATACCTGCCGGCCTCGGTGGTCTAGTGGTTAGCGCATTTGCCTTTAGATCCGAGGGACGTGGGTTCGAACCTGGCTGAGGTCGGCGAGATTTTTCTAGCGGGGAAAAATCTGAAAATGCGCCTTCTGTCGGATAAGAAGTAAAGCCGTAGGTCCCGTGCCACGGCGATGTGTGACACGTTAAAAATCACTACTGGAGTTGGAATTACCCCAGATAGGCAAAATTCTTAGTTAGGGTGTACAATGGGCCATATGGCCTAAGTGCATAGAGATGCTTGGAAAACCGCGTCCTAGATCTCGCTCTTTCAAAGCAAGCAAGCAAGCAAGCAATACCGATACCTACATAAAAAAAGGAAATTAATTTGACTTAACAACAATAGAGAGATATCGCTATAAAACAGATTAAAATGAAGGAAAAAATAAAAGATTTAAATTTTTAGTTTAATAATATAATAAAAATAATCCCTTCTTATATTTATCAGCCAATAATTTTTTGTCTCCCTCGTTTTTAATGTTTTTAAATAAGATCAACAACTTATTAAACGTTTATTTTATTGAAAATAATAGCAAACATTTTAGGAGATTGATTAGACGTGCAACTGGCAACTATGTATTCATGTTAACATGCGGCAACAATGCAAGTTATTTGTAACGGTTTTGTGGAGTGTTTAAATAAAAATTTAAAACTTTTAGGCTAATCTCTGTTAATAACAAAGCAGAACTAAAACATTATGGCCGATAATATTGCAGAGAACGAATATTCTATCTTACATTATGGATTTTCTCCAGAGATGTTCTTTAAGGAATGTAAGTGCTAAACATACCTATAACCTCAAAATATACTGATTTACGTTTTCTAGTTAGTGACACCGTTTTGGGAGAAATGGCTGTAATTGTACAGCAATCAATGAAGCATTTATCTTCACCGAGCTGCCCAGTAAGAAATAATGATGAACTAATAAAGAAGTTTCTTCCAATTCATGACATCTGGAGTCAGCGAACCGAAGTCATTTTACAGAAACTTAAAGTAATAGCGTTTTGTTTATAATTTTTAGGCAGTTTTAATTATTCTGGTGATTTTAGCCTACAATTAACGAATTTTTTACAATTCCTAAAAATGTCCTTTTACCAGACGACAAGATACATGAATCACAATATTCCGAAGAAGAACTCAGAAAATTAGAGGAAGAAGTTAGAGGTCTAGAAGAAAAATATAGAAATGTATTTTAATTCCATAAAAAAATTTAAGAATTTAAAAAAGTGTAAACTTTCAGGATGTAAACGCTACAAAATTAATGAAAGCAGAAATTGCCGTGATAGAAAAGTTGGAGCCCATCCAAAAGAAGGTGGATGAAGCCGCAGATGCCGTGCATAGGTTTCAAGGCACCTTAAACGGGATCAAGGAACTGGAAAAATTAGCAGAAGCTCATAAAGATTACAAGAAACTGATGGTAGGTACTGGAAACGATACGGAAGAGGATGAAATCTTAAAGCATCCGTGGAAATTTAAAACTGGTTAAATTTGGCGCAAAAATAAGATTTTGTATTATTATTCATATTAAAGTTTAATCGCTTTTTTATTGTGTTAAGTATGAAATCTAAAAATTAAGGATATAATACTTGATGCGCCAAATGAATATGATCTCGGTACCTGCTTGATATATTGAATTTTATTTTTGTGACTCGTGTACCCTGTAAAACGGAGTTCTCTTCTGTATTAAATGTATATAAATTTTTATATGTGCATTTTTTTTATAGATAACGTATGTATATCATTTATAACCAATGTACAAGTTGATTCTTCTGTATAGTTATTTCTTTTAAATAAATGTTTTCATATTTTATTTATATCGTCTACAATAATCCAGTATGTTTTAATTGGCTTAGCAATTTTTGCTAATTTAATTGCTTCGAACATTCTTTTCTGTAGATCAATTAAATTACAATCTGAATTATTAATAAAGATTATAATTTGTAGGTTTGTTTTTCTGTGTTTTTGAATATTCCAATTTTTAATGTCATTTGAATAGAAAAAAGTAAGGAAATAAAACTAGGGTGCATATGCTTTCATACAATTTGAAATTCACATTGGAAACTATATTTTTACTATGCTACCTTAGTTTTCTGACAAAATATCCATTTTTATCAATTCTTCTAATGACAATTTTATTGCAAACTGGCAAATAAAATATTAAATTTGGCCAAATAGAAAATTATGGTAAATTTATATTTATTAAATAACATTTTCTTTATATGCAATTTTAAATTTATTATAATGAGTTTGAAATTTTAAAGGAAGAAGTTTCTTGGAATCAATTGGATTGCAGGAACAAAAAGACGACCTCTAAAGCTAAATCTTTGTATAATCAAGCAGTACATTTTAAAGAAAATCTGCTAGAATATTTATTTCGAAATTTTAAATACAAGGGGACCAGCAAAAATGTAATGTGTTTGTTTTCACTAAGCTTATTGTATCTACGAGTATGTATGCCATAAATAAACGACATCTAATGGTTTTTCTTTTCTTTTCTGGTAAAATTTATTTGCAGTCTGCTACATTAACAAAAGGCAAATCAGATCATTAACAATTAATACATTGCATTGGTAATTACATGTGAGGGTAAACGCCCTTTGACGTTCCTCATGGTGAGTTAACTTATAGGTACAACTAGTTTACACTTTTTAAATTATTGTCTGACAAGCGAGAAGGCACATTAGGATGTGTTTCTAACCGCAGGATTTGTTTCACTGTCAGGTCTTTCAAAATTTCTTTATTGTGTGCATCAGTGATCATGCGGAGTGTCTTGGACTGAAAGTGTTCCAATATTTGTTAAGAGAACTGAAGATGATTTTAAAAGTAAACCGAATTTTTAAAAAATCATACACAATCATGTTAATACAGATGGTTCTATTATAACAGTGATACTTTGAAATAGTGGACAAATTAATTTACATGTAAAAGAAACATATATGGAAGTTTAATTTAACAGGCAGAATTTTTAGTTTCGTTATTAATAGCATTTCTGTGTAATATGTACGGTAAAATTTTCTTTAAAACTGAATATTCTGCACGTTAATTTTAAATTGACACATTTCGTATATATTTCTTTAATACGTAAATTAGCTGGTGCACTATTTCAAGTCATCGTTGCTATAATTATGAACCAACTGATACATTTGAAAGTAGCGGGAAATATTAGTAGTGTTAAAAACCTTTAGTACGGAACCGAATCATCTAGGTTTCAAATCTAGTATGGACACAAACCATAGGAGTGTGGCTCCTCACCAGAGGCGCTGAAGATGGTATCATTCGTTTATATGGAACATGAAATACCCTGTGCGAGACCAGCAATTTAAATTTAACCCCTGTGCTTAATCTTCCTGATTGATCTATTTTCAAGTCTACCATCTGCAATAATTAGTTCTATTAGATATTCAAGTGGTTTGTCAGCAGCCTATATTAAAATGAGGTACAGGAATTTCCCCTTCGATGTATTTAACTTGATCCGGTAGGGGGCTCTGCCGCCTTGAACGTCAAAAATAACGCAAATTCCAGAATATTGACTTGACAGGATCATATATCTAATATATTAGATATATGGACAGGATGCGGGAATTCTGCCTTGACCTAATGCGCATGCGCAAAATCATGGCTAGCATTGCTGCCAACTGCTAACTTCTGGGCATTTGTATTTATAAAAACAAATACATATCTAACCTAACTTTTTGCTTTCCGTTTTGAGGGCGTTTTAGGTGTTATTTTACAGAATCTTTTCATAAATAAACATAGATTGGTAATTAATACTAAACTAATTGCCATTCCATATTGTTTTTTGTTCATTTCATAATTTCCTGTTTATTTCACCAACTTTAAAGTGTTTTGAGATTTGTTTTAGGTAAACAATTGCATCATTTACTTTGCATAAAAAGACTTTTTTCTACTTCTGCTTCTAAAAATACATATTTTCTAATCTGTTTTCAATGTCGAAAGCAGCTGGTGTCCGCAAGTGTGCTACCGCACACTTGAAGCATTTTGCAGCATACTTTTACATGCAACGAACTAACAACAATGATTTCACAATAAATATTAAAATATAATTGATATACAAATTCTTTTATGCATTTAAATTACATTTCTAATATTCTTAACTTGCAGCATTAGAAAAAACAGTGTATAACACGTGTAGAAAGTTTTTATGTCGAACTCAAACGATTGCAGACTTCCTTACACTCGGGCTGTTATCTATACGCATTTTAGATATCAATCTAATGTGTGTTATTCATATTACTTAGGTGGTACTGAAAAAGAGACAAATAGGTATATTTTAGAAAGTTTATATCTTATAATAAGACTACATGGTTCGATTACTTCTCATAAGAAGAATCAAGACGAAACTTATGGGAGATTGATGTACAAATGGAATTACAACCAATGATGATAATTCTACCTAGTACCTATAGCTACTTTAATTAAGTATATTTAGTACATTAATTAATTTGAATAAAACTGTTCAATGAAATTTGTGAATAGGCACATTTTATCTAAAAGTAACAAACAACCTTCAAATCTAACAAATTAAGTGTTACATATTACATACACATATTATGGATAACAATTCAACCGATAAGGAATAAATACACTATATCCTATAAATATACTATATATATAGGCTCTCCATTCCTCTTGGCCGCTCTTTGTAGAGCTTTAAATCCTTTTCTGAGGTGGATTAGTCCTCTAGTCCGATCTTTTACAGTGTGTGGTGTGTTTTTACTTCGTTAAATATTTCCTTCCATTTTTTTTCTGTCCATTGCTTTTCTTTTCCAATTCACAATTCCCATTTCTTCTAGATCCCTTTCTACCTCGTGTATCCATCCCTCTCTCGGTCTTCCTCATGGTCTGTTTCCGGTTGGTTCCCATTCCATAATTCTTTTAATCGTTTGCTCACCGCTGCTTCTCAATACGTACTCTATCCATCTTAATCTTTGTGCTTTAATATGCTTCACTATATCTTCTCCAAATTCTTCTCTGAGTTCATGCTGAATTCTTCAAAGACGCAATGTAACCAAAACTGTATCCAATATGCAAACGGCAATTTCAATAGCGTGACCAATTATTACGAAGCGACAAACAAATTAAGAAATTGATTCATATACAGTGGGGAATTTGAAAATAACATAACAAGCGCCGAAGAAAATTTTTTGTTTGCAAGTAGAACACTATCCATTTCAGATTACTTATTCTAACTGCAGTTTCTCTAACTGTACATTTAATTAAGTAAATAAATATTCCTTTGATTTAAAATTTCTTAATTTTTTTATAATCGCACCAGTGTTGATAGTAATTACTTTTTGCACTGGTGCGATAAAATCACATTTTAGACACTGACAGCATGCGTTAAAAATTAAACTTTTATTGACGTTTGTAGAAAAAATATATCATATCCAAATATCGAGCACTTCGGTTCGTGAAAGGAATTGGTATTTTCAAAATCATTTCTTCATATGACATAAATGCTGGAGGCTCTTCACTATATCTAAACCGGCTGGAAGCGACGTGCTTTTTTAAAAATTTCACATTGTAGCCATCCACAACAGCTATTTTAGCAGCATAATGTCTAACTGATTTTTTCCCAAACACTTTACAAACCACGTCTGAGGATGAGTCTTTGTAAAACACTTCTGCCTAATCGGAAGAAGAGTCGCTCCTAACTTTTTTCTTTACCTTCTCTATTTTCTTTTGATCAATTTGTGGTCTCTTTTTCATCAATTTTTTTTTGCCATTTCATCACGTTCTGGCATACCGTTTGCTATTATGGATTATCTTTTTACTGGACCTTTTTTAGTTGCTTTTCGTTCTAGAGCTTTTGGGTACGGTCTTATTTTGAATGGCGGTACAAAATTTTGTTTGTGCTCGTTTTCGATTGGAATTTGGGGTTCTGGTAATGACTGTGCAGAAGGGCCGGATTGCAGTGATGCATCGATCCCAAGCTTTCATGCATATTGGTGCAAGGTCATAAATTGACAGTGTCTGCCCTGGATGAGACAGCATCCAGTCATCTGCTTCTTGGTTGAAACATCTTTCGAATGGGCCGAAACAGTCCTATCTAAAGGTTGCAATTTGTTAGACGTGGGGGGCGGAAGAGTTAGAATTGTAATACCATTTTCTGTTGCAGTAATTAATGGCAGGAACAGATAAATGAGATTCGTGATTGTCCATTATGAGAATGACTTGGTGTTCTTTAGAACATCGAACATGAACTACAAAATGTTCTAAATTTTTTTCTTGGAAACACCCACACTGGAGGAAGTGCTGTTCCATTTGCTCCAGTAATTCCTACTTGAGTAACCAGCTCTCCTCTCTCATGTCAAACGACTTTACCCACTAGATGTTGGCCTTTCGTCGCAACCACTTTTTGCGTGTTTTGGACTGTGGTAACACCCGTCTCGTCCAAATTAAATAAGTCTGCTCCAGTGAACTCGCGCTTTTTCAGGACCCCTTTAACTTAGCTTGAAATGCCCCAACCGTAGATTCATTAAAACCTGAAATTGTAGCTAAACTTGTGTTCTCTGGGGTTCTTATGGACAGTTCAGATTGTCGACTTAAAAATCCAGTAAACCAATCCTTTCCAGCTAATTTATTTGCTTTCCAAGATTATGGAACTTTAAGGTGGTTTTTTTCGGCAAACCCATATGCCAATCTGCGTGTAGCTGTTGGAGTTAAGCCACGGTATACATATTTGAGCATGTTTTAAGGTAACAGGCAAGTGAGAATTCCAATTCATTAGAAAAAAATGCGGAGAGAATGACATATTGTCAATTCCAACCTCTTTTGCTTTTTTGACATATAACGCTAGAGTTGATTTTTTGACTTCATGCTCTTGAGCACTTTTGCTAATAGAATACATACTTTCCAGACAAAACAACAACCGTTACAATTCTCATGGCTTCTGCAGAAAATGTCCTATCTGTCAACCTTCTGTATTTGTAGGGCATGTTTCCTGTAACAATTTTAGGGACGGTTTGGACAGGTGTCCATACCCTCCCCCAACATGGTTCGACTAATAAAATACAAAATTCGTTGAAGTATGTTTATATATCTTAAAAATAACAACAAATTTTAATTGTTAAAGCTTACCTAATACTGGCAATAAATCATCAACCCAGAAAACACAAAAACAGTTTGTAAAAAGTGCAATTTGAAATTGGTAAATATTAGAACAAGCGCTGTTTTCTAATTAGGCGGCAATTTTGAATGTGTCCAATGCCTCCCGCTGTCCAAACCCTCCTGGCGCTCCCCTATAAACCTAGTGTTCTTGGAGGGTGTACAATATCTACTTTCTCAAACTAGCCTGTCCTGAAATATAAATTGGTGTTAATAAAGCATTATCAATTATTGCTGTTAAACAATTGAAGCGGTTGGCGCAAGAAGGGTATAAGTGAAAAATTGACTATAAAAAGTGATACAGTTCAAAAGCTAATCTGAAAATTTAGTATTGGAAATAGCATATTTTAAATTTATGTATGTTGTGAAAAAATCCACCTTTTGGACTCTTCTTCTCCTTGCGGTGCTTTCTCCTATCGCAGGTTAGCCACTGTCATAGCTATTTTGATTTTTGATGCCACTGACCGGAATAGTTGTAACGAAGTGCAGCCACACCATTCTCTCAAGTTTCTCAGCCGGGACATCCTTCTCCTTCCAACCGATCTCTTTCCTTCTATCTTGCCCTGCATGGTTCATTGTAGCATGGAATACTTGTCGCCGCGTAATCTTGTCCAAAATATTAAAGTTTTCGTTCTTTCATGGTAAAAGTTAGTTTTTTTTCTTATTCATGCGTCTCATCACTTCTTCATTGCTTATTCCTTCTACCCAAAAAATTTTAAGAATTTTCCGGTATATCCATAGCTCAAAGGATTATAGTTTTTTCAAAATTTTGTTTTTTCAAGATCCATGCTTCTGTCCCATTTCTTTTGAAATAGCATTACAACCCCATTCCTGTTCTTTTCTGGTTCTGTTTCTCCTTTGTAGTATAGTACATCACCCGATTTGAGTTGTATTAGATCTTCTCCCTTCCTTCTTACCTCACTAAGTCCTAATATGTCGCATTTTATATTTTCAACCTCTTCTTGTAAGTGTATTAGCCTGTCTTCTGAACAGATGGGTTTGACGTTAAATGTTGCCACGTTAAGGTGGTGCATGCTGCTTGTCTTTTCTTAATCGTTCTAACTTGCGAACTTTTATTCCCCCCCCCTCCCCCAGAATCCATGGGGCAGACCGGTTGTCCGGTGTGGAATTGTGGATTGTTCCTACCCACCTGGGGTCTTTGGTTTTGCGTTTTAAAATTCGTCATATTAGTGTTGCTGCTTGAGGGTATTTGGGCATCAAACGCCTCGCTTGCCCACTATGGGTACAGACGCTGCTTGCAACCGCCCAATCTGGGCAGACGTTGCTGCTGGTTTTGGTCCGCCCCGGGTATTCTATTTCCCCGGCACCCGCCATATCTGGGGAGGCGCCCGGTGGGGGACCAGCAACCCCACACAGGGTTTTCTGATTTGTCAAAATCGATTTCATTGTCTTCGTCGTCGTCGCCATTTATATTAATAATTAACTCCTTCACATCGTCCATGAGTATTTCGCGCTCGTAATGTTGCATGATTAATTTATTACAATGGCTTACCGAATTTTTCCACATTTCTGGAGAAATAAATTATTATGCTTTGTTCCACATCATAAGGACCTTGTCGTCCCCGAATCCTTCGCTCCCATATGATGAAGCATGTGCTGTACGTTTCACATAACTAGTAAAACGAACAATCGGACACATATTTCCTTTTTCCAGCTGCATAAACTGAAGCACATTTCAAACTAACTAGCGGCAATTGCCGTCTAAAACAAAAGGACTCATTTCGGATCTGCTTAAAAGTATGCAGTAGATGCTTACACGCCAATAATTCGCCTTCAACTGCATTTTTTTATTTCCTTTATCTGTCTAATTCAAAATATGTGAATAATAACTTTCTTAGCAGCAACTCGTTAGGAAATCTCTATTGACTATTCAGAGAAACACAAATTAGTAGTTCTTATGTCTTTTGTACAAATTATGTGTAATCGGGTAATTATAATTTTTGCAAATACGTACCGCTATGCAGGTATAATAAAAAAAAAACGCTAACGAACTAGCACCTCGGTAAAAAAAAATGGTTTGCTACCATTGGTCTCTGCTGGGCTATAAAAGACAGGAGGCTTAGCTAGAAAAGGATGTGGTGTCGAAACTCTAGACTTCTTACATTGCGAGTACTATACGCACAGCTATCTGCCATAAAAAGGAATATGCAGCGCAACAACTTCTTGTTTCATGATTTTCATATAATTAAATTAGAAACACCGTAAAGTACGAAAAGATGAAAGATGTTATTAAATATTGGAAACCGCCAACGGTACTCTGACTAAAACTTCTGTCCTATAACTAGCATCAGCCTTTATTACGATTCTGTTTCAAATTTGCTGGTTACATAATAAAAACAAATTTCTATTCGCTTTTTATTTGTATGTACATCTTAACATTAACAGTAAGAAAATTTACAATAAATGGAAGCGTCCCTCAAGCTCCTACTTGGACAGGAGACAGCATTGTAGACCACTTTGACAAGCACCAAGTGGTGCAGTACCGATGTCACATTCTGCTTTGCAAATTGTGAGAGGAACTGCAATTCCCAATAATTGGCATGTGTGTCCTTCAGCTGAGAAATTAAAATAAATTATATGTTATGTGTTGAATATAACCAAAGTGTGCTACATATTTCGCAACACGTAAAACTGACGTATGATATATTAGATAGTAAAAATTGTTTACCTCCTGCAGCTAAAGCTGCTGCAAAAACAGTCAGGAACAGTGCAAGAACAAGTACGTATTTCATCTTTCTTGGGTTTAGTACGAAGTGTATTTTCCCTCAACGGAATATGGCCTTTTATACCGTGCTATCCTGATTTCAACCAATACCGCAGGTGGCAGATTTATTACTTATCTGCTATTTATCGGCATAATTTGATTGAAAAATAAGATATTGGATACACTTCACTAACATTAGGTTATTTGAACCCACTTGCGACCCACGTGCGACTCGAAATTAAAATTAATAAATGATTAATTATCAAATTTTACTTATTGTTAAATGTTAAACCCCAAAATTAAGCATTGACGTCTTTTATGTTACAGCAAAGAATTTCAATTAATCAACTATTGGTGCTTTTTCGCTGTTCCTTGGTATGTTGTATTGTATACACATCGAAAAGGACAACTATCACCATTTAATGATATCGGCTATGGTTCATAAATTAATTCTGAAGCATTTACAAATATGATTTAAAATTCACTATACAAGAAAATACGAATTTGTCCTTCTTCTTCTTCTTCTTCTTCTTACTTTTGTGATAGGTTTGTGCCTGTTCTCCCCAGGAAATATTTATATCTTACAATGATTCATTCCAGTACTTTCTGGGTCTACCGACATCCCTTTCTGCACTCAATGATTTATCCCGTACTATTTTCACCATTCTAGATATGTTCATTCTGGATATATATTATATAAGCGTTCCACTCTATCCTCGTTGTTTGAACCCAGTCGTCGATGGGCTGTATCTGTAACGCGTTTCTTATGTGTGTGGTTGGGGATGTAATCTCTTCTCGTCGTCCTTACTATTTTTTCAAAGTCGTCATTTCGCTTGTCTCCAACATTTACTTTGTACGAGTTGGGATTCTGTCGCATAGGTATGTTAAAATTGGAGTCCCCGTACTTTTATAAATTATGGTCTTTATTTCTTCGCTTATGTACTTGTTATTCCACCTTATAGGTACTATTGAGCGGTCCAGATACTCTATTTACTTTAATAGTTCGCAGTAGTACTTCGTCTTCTGTAGTTCCTCAGCTTGTTACATTTATTACCAAATGGATGAATCCCGAGACCTTTTCGATTACGTTTCCTTTTATCTTCAAGTTGCATCTAATCGACATTTTGCTTATGGTCATGCATTGTACCGTGGAAGTCAACACTTTCGTATTGGTTCTTTTGCAGAGTGCAACATTCTCTGCAGGTCGTGCTCATCCTCTGCAACTAACGCGGCATCTTCGGTATGACACACTATTCGCTATTCTCGACGCATAAGCATTGCTGCATATCCTAGAAAACGCTGCAAAAGACACGAAAAATATGCAGTCATTCTTAACCGTTGAGAATGCTCGAGTTGCCCCGAAAGGGATGTGAATCAATTTTCAGCATGATCCGCCATTTTTTTTTTGCAGTATACCGAATATTATAAATATTATTTCCTCTTTAAAATGCTTTGTACTTAGGTACGTTTAATTGAATCGGTGTCATTTGACGTCAGGAAGGTGTACTTCACTTGTGTTCCTTTACTTTCAGGACACCCTACCCTGCATGACACGTATATTGAGTATTTCTAAGAATATGCATACAGTGATTTATTGATCAGTAGTGAGCAGATTGACATGAAATGTAAGGAGAAAATATGAATCAAATTTAAATTCCAGTGGCAATATATTTTGAGTACAGAAAATTAATAAGATGATACAGAGAAACACGAAGATCTTGTTAAAAAATGCAGAAGTAGATATGTAGAAGAACAAACAAAACAATTTATTGTATTTATTTATTTAAACGGGAAGAAAAATAAAAACATAATCATCATACAATACAAATACAAATATCATACAATAGAGGCACACTTCAAATTTTGTCACATATTATTAAAATACAATTAAGTATGTATTTGTATTTGGCTTAAAATGTTTCAATAGCTGATAAAATGCCAAGGCCTAGTGCATAGTTATCTATCGATTCCTCAAAAGTGCATCATTTACCCACATTATCTGTTTTTGTAAGCATACCTCCTTCTTTTTAGGCCGACAGAGAGGCTAATGTACTATATCAAACCTGTATGTATCTACGACGGCAAACTGCTTAGAAAACCACCTCCTAAATCTCTGCCAACCAAAGCAAACAAACATTACTATCTAGAGTCACCTCCAAATACTTTACCTCCTGCTTACATAAGTGCCAGAGGTTCTTCGAACATTAGGGGTGCCCTAAAGTCACCACAAGTAACGAGATATAACGCAGCTTGATAACTACAGACCGATTAGCTTGCTTAGCCACCTCTATAAGCTATACACTCGCACATTAACATCTACTTTAGAAGCAAAACTTGATTTCTACCAGCCATGAGAACAGGCTGGATTTCGCTGCGGATACGGAACAAAAACCCATGTCCAATGCCTAAATATATTAATCGAAAAAACCATCGAGTACAACAGACCTTTAGTACTAATATTCGTAGACTTCTAAAGAGCGTTCTACACGGTAGAAATGCATGCAATCCTAAAAGCTCTTAAAGGGAGTAGATTAGATTATCGATATACTAATATCATCTAGAACATCTACAAACATGGAACAACCACCATAACACTACATGACACCACATAAAAAAATAACATCAAGCGGGGACCTGTTCAGGGAGTGAAGTGTTTTGCAACTCCAAGGGAGCGCAATGGGCCCTGGTGACCGAAGTGCAGGAGCCTTGCTCCAACCCACAGTAATCATCATCATCAACATCAAGCGAGAAGTCAGACAAGACGACACTATGTCACTCAAATTATTCACAGCAGTTCTGGAACATGTCTTTAAAACTGTAGGCTGAGAAAATGAAGACATACATATAGACGGCGAAAAATTAAACAAGTTGAGATTCGCAGATCACAGTGTTGATTACAGGAAATCTAGGTGAAGCTAAGGAAATGCTACAAGAACTGCAAAACGCAGCACGGATGGTGGGAATAAGTATAAACTACAGCAGGACAAAGATAATGATCTAGTCTCTCTAGTCCCTAGCGGAAACATACACATCAGGGGAGCGGAAATAGAGCTACTTGAGAGGTTTATATATTTGGGGCATGAGGTTAAAATCAGCAGGGATAACCAAACCTGCGAACTCCTGAGACGAATTAATCTAGTCTGGGCGGCATACGGCAAACTCAGATACATCTTTAAAGACAGCGTCCCTATGAGTTTAAAGAGGAAAACTTTCAATGTATGTGTTCTGCCAGTGCTCACCTACGGGGCAGAGACTCTAGCCCTGGCAAAAACATCAACTAGAAAACTGAGCATTGCACAACGGAAGATGGAAACATCGATGTTGGGAATAACAAAGAAAGATAAAATACGAAATGAAGAGATACGTAGAAGAACGAGAGTAAAGGACGTAATAGAAAAGATATCCATATAAAAGTGTCGATGGGCTGACCCTGTGGCGAGGCAGACAGATAGAAGATGGACGAAAAAGATTCTTGGGTGGAGGCCGAGGGCTGACAAGAGAAGTCGAGAGAGACCCGATGGCCGATTCGATAAGCTGCGTTGCTCATCCAAGCCTCAGAACCGTATGCGACAACTGGAAAGACTAGCGTCTTTATGAGTTTCAATATTCTATGATTTTTCCATAACCTCATCAGTCTTGCTAGAGCCGATTCCGCCATATAAATCTGTCTCTTCATTAACCCCACACCGTTCCAATTATTTGATGTGACAACTAATATATATGACCTGGTTTCTTCTTGGAAGTATTACTATTAGGTAGAGTTGAAACTAACAAAGCTTTGTAAGTCACCACGCAATAATAAAGAGTTTAGTCTTTGTGCCTTCTATGCTGCCACTTGGAGTTAGATATAGTCGCGTGTCGTCTTATAGGACGGGTGGCCCTTCGCAGTACTAACGACCACAACACTTATATAGTTGTATTGCTCTCTTTCTAGCTCTTTAGTTCGTATAGGCTATTAGAGCGAGCGCAAGTCTTACCGACTGCCGCTCTGAAGTTTATGAAATGCCCCGCGGTGACTTGTGAAACGAAAAGATATAGCACTTACAGTGTTCAGTGGTTCCAAAACAGGCGATTTCTAATGTAACAGCATACAGATGTTATAAAATCTTGGTTGCATCGTGAAATTATAGTTGACTGACGAGGTGGAACCTTTAATAATTAATTTGGGTGTTGATTTATCGGACAGTGAAGACGATGAATATGAAGGCGACAGCGATTAAACTGTTTTATTATAATATTTGTCTATTTCCGTCATTTTTAATTGTGTGCAAAATATGAAACTAATTGAAATTTAATCTTTTAGTCGATGTAATGATAAAAAATGATATTTAGTTTGTGCGTGAGTCACTCCGGTTTGTGTTTAACCTATTTTAAACTTTGTACCTAATTCACCTTTGTGTTTAAATGATTTCAAATGCATAATTAACACTGAATTTTTAGTTATTAGTATTTCAGTAGAAACATAATTATTTTAATATTTGAATAACTCTTATTTAAATTCAAATATTTAAAAATAAAACTGAAGTTCTCGTGCAAATTAGATGCAGTAATAATCTTCAAGCTGTCTTGTCTTTGAATATTGAGATTAAGCATGTAGAATATTGGTAAATAAATGTTGATTTTTAGTTAACTGCAAAGAAGTTTAATTATTGTACTTTAGCACTACATTTAATTCGACACTGGATTTTGGTCACTGGTTTCTTGAGCACGTGGCCGCTTATATTAGTTCAGCCGGTTATTTTACCTGACTGCGGACTTCGTACCCGTGAAATAAGACGACGCCCGACTATATACAGGAATAAACTGCGATATATTAAAAACGTTTTGTTCGGCGGACATTGGTTACATTTATATCTATGTATTTACGTTCTCTAATAGTCTATGTTGGCTGAACAATAAAACATCTCATTTCATAAATTAGAGCAAACAAACTTTACAATTTTAGATTTTGTTATACTAACCGTCTTTAATGTGAACCATAACTAACATGGTGAAAATACACCATAGTGTTGGTGAAGAAGGATTTTCGAAGTGTTTGGAACAACATCGAATTCAAAATTACAAACAATTGCACAACAAAATATTTAAAGTAATATTTTTTTAATAGAAAACGTATTTACATGTCTAACAGAAAGTTTCTTATGTTTGCTAATATATGATAAAAATATTTTACATGCCACTTCAAAGTCAGTAACTGTTGACTGTTATCTATGGTTCATTCATTCATTGGCATGATCCTTGTTTGTAGGTACCGCTTGCACAGTGCCGAGGCGGTGAGTTATCTATTGTAAATAATCAAAATATTGTCTCAAGTGCATTCAATTTAATTTAATGTACTTGTGAATTAACCGGTTATTGCGATAAAATATTTTAATCTGATACTTCAGTAACAAAGCGAAAGCCAAAGTAGATTTACAAATCATGTTCTTTATTGCATACTCTCAAAATTATGAACATGTACTACTACGACTATGTTTCCAAATATATATAGAATTAGAACTAGAACATAAAGCAAAATCAACATCAACTCTTGAATTTTGCAGCCTAAAGCTTAAAATAATATAATCTGTAGAAACAACGGGAGGACCAGGTGCGTGGCACATCATCTGGCAGGCAAACACGGATCCGAACTGGTCCTCGCAACCGGTCGGTTTCTGAACGTCGTTTGCGAAAAAATGCAGGTAGCCTGCATAATTATGGAGGTGGCGAAAACGGTCTCTCGGTCAACCCGCCTAAGACTGAAAGGATACTTTTTACTCAAAGACGGAAAATAGGTGACTTTCATCACCCAGCCAGTATTGTCTGCTGTCGGACATAGGCCTCCTCCAGATTTCTCCAATTTCCTCTATCTTGAGCAGTTGCAACCCAGTTTGTTGAAATCCTTTTCAAATCGTCGGTCCATCGGGTAGGTGGTCTCCCTCGACTTCGCTTGTCAGCCCTCGGCCTCCACTCAATAATCTTTTTCGTCCATCTTCTACCTGTCTGCCTCGCCACATGGCCAGCCCATCGCCACTTCGATTGGGTTATCTTTCCTATTACGTCCTCTACTCCTGTTGTTCTACGTATCTCTTCATTTCTTATTTTCTCTTTCAGTGTTTTTCCCAACATCCATGTTTCCGCGTTCCGTTGTACAATGCTCAGTTTTCTTGTTGAAGTTTTTGTTAGGGTTAGAGTCTCTGCCCCGTAGGTGAGCACTGGCAGAATACATGTATTGAAAGTTTTCCTCTTTAAACTCATCTATCTTTAAAGATGTATCTGAGTTTGCCGTATGCCGCCCAGGCCCGGACGAAATACCAGTTGACATAATCAAACTTTTGGAAGACGAACAAATTGAAATTTTTACAGAATTTCTAAATTCAATACATATCACAGGGGAAATACCAGCTGAATGGCTGAGCTCATCGTTTATAATGATTCCCAGAAAACGAAATGCAAAAAGATGCGAAGAACATCGCACCATAAGTTTGATGAGTCATGTATTCAAAACGCTCCTCATAATAATCCATAAACGAATCCACTACAAACTGGAAGAAGAAATAAGCGACATCCAATTCGGGTTCCGAAATGGATTAGGTTGTCGAGAAACTCTCTTTGGCCTTAATGTTCTAACCCAAAGATGTCTGGACGTCAATAAAGAGGTATACACGTGCTCATCGACTATGAAAAGGCGTTCGACAAGGTCCGACGTGGTCACCTACTGAAACTCTTGAAAAAGAACTAAATAGACTATCGAGATATGCGTATCATAGAAAAGCTATATCTCAATCAAAACGCCATTATACACCTAGATGACCAGAGTTCCCATCAAATTGATATAAAAAGAGGGGCGAGACAAGGATACGTGCTGTCTCCGTTGTTCTTTAATCTGTACTCTGAAACAATAATTCAAGAAGCACTCGGTAATGAAAACGCTGGCATTGTAATCAATGGCAGACAAATAACATCCACTATGCCGACGACACGGTGCTTTTAGCCAACAACCTTTAAGATCTAAAAAGAATAACAGAACCAGTTAGAGAAATAAGCCAATAATACGGATTAAACATGAATTTAAACAGAGAAATGCTCCTAATCAATAAGAAAATTATAGAGAGTGTGGAAAAATATAAATACTAGGGAATCTGGATAAACACACAGAGTGACAACACAGACGAAATAAAAGCTAGAAATAAAATAGCAAGAAATAGATTCTATAAGATGAAGAACTTCTTCTGCTGTAGACAATTGGGCAAGAAGCTTAAAATCAGAATGATAAGATGCTACATACAATCTATCCTGCTGTACGGTATAGAAGCTCCAACACTTAAAACCTACTCCATAAACAGACTCAAAGCGTTTGAGATGTGGATATTTAGAAGGATCCTTAGAGTTCCTTGGACGAACAAGATCATAAATGAGAAAGTATTACGCAGAACGTCGACCGAAAGAGAACTGATCAACATGATCAAATGCCGAAAACTGGAATACCTCGGGCATGTGATGAGAGAACCGAGATATGAAATTCTGCGACTTGTCATCAGGGCTAGATTGAAGGGAAACGTAACGTAGGAAGACGAAGAATTTCGTGGTTGCGCAACTTAAGAGACTGGTTCGACTGCACCACAAACCAACTATTGAGAGCAGCCGCAAACAAGATCCAAATTATCATGATGATCGCCAACCTTCAACCGAAGACGGCACCTTAAGAAGAAGATATGTATGATTCCGTTAAGGACTAGATTTGTCATTATCTTTGTCTTGCTGTAGTTTATACTTATCTCCACCATCCATTGTTTAATTTTTCGCCGTCTATATCTGTGTCTTTGTTCTCCCAGCTTAAAATTTGAAACGCATGTTCCAGAACTGCGGTGAATAATTTGGGTGACATAGTGTCGTCTTGTCTGACTTCTCGCTTGATGTTGATGATGATGATTACTGTGGGTCGGAGCAAGGCTCCTGCACTTCGGCCACCAGGACCCATTGCGCTCCCTTGGAGTTGCAAAACACTTCACTCCCTGAACAGGTCCCCGCTTGATGTTATTTTTTTATGTGGTATCATGTAGTGTTATGGTGGTTGTTCCATGTTTGTAGATGTTATAGATGATATTGGTATATCGACAATCTAATCTACTCCCTTTAAGAGCTTTTAGGATTGCATGCATTTCTACCGTGTCGAACGCTTTTGTGAAGTCTACGAATATTAGTACTAAAGATCTATTGTACTCGATGGTTTTTTCGATTAAAATTTTTAGGCATTGGGCATGGGTTTTTGTTCCGTATCCGCAGCGAAATCCAGCCTGTTCTCGTGGCTGGTAGAAATCAAGTTTTGCTTCTAATGTAGATGTTAATATGCGAGTGTATAGCTTATAGAGGTGGTTAAGTAAGCTAATCAATCTGTAGTTGTCAAGCTGCGTTATATCTCCTTACTTGTGGTGACTTTAGGGCACCCCTAATGTACGAAGAACCTCTGGCACTTATGTAAGCAGGAGGTAAAGTATTTGAAGGTGACCCTAGAGAGTAATGTTTGATTGCCTTGGTTGGCAGATATTTAGGGGGTGGTTTTTAAGCAGTTTGCCGTCGTAGATACATATATGTTTGACGTAGATACACTAGCTTTTCTGTCGGCTTACAAAGAAGGAGGTGTGCTTTAAGAAAATAGATAGTATGGGTAAATGATGCATGTTTGGGGAAACTATAGATGACTATGTATTAGGCCTTGGTATTTTATCAGTCAATGAAACACTTTAAGCGAATTACAAAGACATACTTAATTGTATTATGTGACAAAATTTGAAGTGTGCGGCTATTGTATGATATCCAACTACTCGGTTTGAACCTTATTGCATATACTTGTATGATGACTATGTTTTTATTTTTGAAATTCCTCTCGGAATCTTTGCTGTTCCCGTTTAAATAAATTCATACACTTGTTTTGTTTGTTCTTTTACACATCTATATCTGCATTTTTTAACAAGATATTCGAGCTTTTCTGTATCATTTTATTAATTTTCTGTACTCAAAATATATTGCTACTGGAATTTAAACATGATTCATATTTTCTCCTTATATTTCATGTCAATCTGCTCACTAATAATCAATAAATCACTGTATGCATTTTCTCAGAAATTCTCAATATACGTGTCATGCAGGGTGTCCTAAAGTAAAGGAACACAAGTGAACTGCAGCTTCCTGAAGTCAAATGACACCAATTCAATTAAACGTACCTAAGTACAAAGCATTTAAAAGACGAAA
Organism: Limonius californicus; assembly: GCA_014611495.1. Taxonomy (NCBI): domain Eukaryota; kingdom Metazoa; phylum Arthropoda; class Insecta; order Coleoptera; family Elateridae; genus Limonius; species Limonius californicus. The sequence goes on from JABXWE010026259.1 coordinate 19,926, forward strand.
AAATATTTATCATATTCGGTATACTGCAAGAGCAAAATGGCGGATCATGCTGAAAATTGATACACATCCGATCGGGGCAACTCGAGCATTCTCAACATATAAGAATGACTGCATATTTTTTCGTGTCTTTTGCAGCGTTTTCTAGAATATGCAGCAATGCTCATCCATTGAGAATAATGAATAGTGTGTTATGCCGACGATGTCGCGTTAGTTGCAGCGGATGAGCACGGCCGGCAGAGAATGTTGCACTTTGCAGTACAAATAAGTAAAAAACCGATACGAAAGTGTTGACTTCCACGGTACAATGTATGACCATCGATTAGATGCAACTTGAAGATGGAAGGAAATATAATCAAAAAGGTCTCGGGACTAAACCATTTGGTAATAAATGTAACCAGCTGAGGAACTACAGAAGACGAAGTACTACCAAAGAGCATATGATTATAAGCTCTTTGGTACTACTGCAATCTATTAAAGTTAATATAGTATCTGGACCGCCCAATAGTATAAGGTGGAATAACAAATACATAAGCGGAGAAGTAAAGACCATAATTTATGGGGAGTCCAATTTTAACATATGCGGCAGAACCCCAACGCGTACGAAGCAGATGTTGGAGAAAAGCGAAATGGCGACTGAGAAAAATAGTGAGAACGACGAGAGGAGATTACATCCCCACACATATACCACACATAAGAAACGCGTTACAGATACAGCCCATGGACGACTGGGTTCAAACAACCGGGATATCTATCCTGGTTGTTTGAACCCAGTCGTCCACGGAACGCTTATATCCAGAATGAACACATCTAGGATGGTGAAAATAGTACAGAATAAATCACTGAGTGCAGAAAGGGATGTAGGTAGACCCAGAAAGTACTGGCATGAATCATGTAAGATATTTATATTTATATTTATATATTATATAGATTTATATATTTATATTTCCTGGGGAGAACAGGCAGAAACCTATCACAGAAGTAAGAAGAAAAAGGACAAATTCGTATTTTCTTGTATAGTGAATTTTAAATCATATTTGTAAATGCTTCAGAATTAATTTACGAACAATAGCCGATATCATTAAATGGTGATAGTTGTCCTTTTCGATAGGTATAAAACACAAGATACCAAGGAACATCGAAAAAGTACCAATAGTTGATTAACTGAAATTCTTTGCTATAACATAACAGACGTCAATGCTTAATTTTGGAGTTTAACATTTAAATTAAGTAAAATTTGAAAATTAATAATTTATTCATTTTAATTTCGAGTCGCACGTGGGTCGCAAGTGGGTTCAAATAACCTAATGTTAGTGAAGTGTATCCAATATCTTATTTTTCAATCAAATTATGCCGATAAATAGCAGATAAGTAATAAATCTGCCACCTTCGGTATTGGTTGAAATAAGGAACGCACAAGTATAAAAGGTCTTATTCCGTTGAGGGAAAGTACATTTCGTACTAATCCTAAGCAAAATGAAATACGTACTTGTACTTGCACTGTTCCTGACTGTTTTTGCAGCTGCCATAGCTGCAGGAGGTAAGCAATTTTTACTATCTAATATATCATACATCAGTTTTGCGTGTTGCCAAATATGTAGCATACTTTGGTTATATTTAACACATATATATTTACATACAATTTATTTTAATTTCTCAGCTGAAGGACACACATGCCAATTATTGGGAATTGCTGTTCCTCTCACAGTTTGCAAAGCAGAATGTGACATAGGTAATGCACCACTTGGTGCTTGTCAAAAGGGTCTACAATGCTGTCTCCTGTCCAAGTAGGAGGTTAAGGGACGCTTCCATTTGTTGTAAATTTTCTTACTGTTAATGTTAAGATGCACATACAAATAAAAAGCGAATAGAAATTTGTTT
>JABXWE010026260.1:0-12491 GCA_014611495.1 Limonius californicus
TTGGCTCAACTGTTACTTTACACTAGTATAAGTAATTCAAATCAAATATTGTATTTACATTCTCTGGCTTGTTTAATAATACATCACAAACCGGTCTTGGCTGTTTTTCTTTATGGAGAGCTGACTAAAGCATAGGAAAATTCAGGTAGCATTTTGCTCATTGTTGTAAACATTAAACACAGAAAATATTTTAATGTTAAACAAACAAACCTTTATTCTAAGTACTAAATTAATACACACAAGACAGAACATTAATATTAGAACTTAATAGGTTGGCCAACTCATTTAAAACAATTTGGAACTAGCACCTGTTTAATAAAATTTATAACAGAAAACATCTTAACAATATTGTAGCACATTCTAGAAGAACTGATCTGTGTCTATCAAAGACATAGCAACATCTGTAGTAGTCAGCCTGGATGGTATAACTGTGTTATCTTCAGAACTATCATCGAGCAGATCAGCAACACTTCCAGAGGTAGATCCAAATGATAAAGTATTTCTAGTGACATGCATATTTGCCACGCAAACTTCAATTTTCTTATCACAATCATTGAGGAATAGTGTTAAATCCTGCAGTGGATAAAATTCATCAGTTGTGAAACAACAGAAACCAAATTATAATTTACTTTTGGTAACCGGCTGCAATGATCAGAAAGGCCGCTTTGCAGAAATTTATGTTGCGGATAACCTGTTATCACAGTGCACTGATTTGCAAGGGCCCGGCCAAACATATCATGAGGATGACAAAATATTAAATTCATTACAGCTATAGCGTGCCCTCTATTTAAATTGTCCAACAAACTGCACTGTTCTGGTCCACCCAGAATTTTTACTTGTAATAACCTAAAATGGATAACATCTTTAATATGAAATAAAGAAAGTAATTTACAATTTTGATAACAAAGATTTTCTCATCACCGGGAAAGATCATTAAAATGATTCACAATCCATCTTAACTCTTTTTTGTGTTTTAACATGATATATTGGTTAGATATAAGTGCAGATAATAGAAACAAAATTATTTTCACCAACCTCCCAGTAGAGTCTGTTAGCCATAAGGTTTGATAATTGGTATCCTTGTGCATTTGCACAACCGTACCTACAGTATCATATTCATTGAAGAGAGGTTTATGAAGGGAATGTTGAACCATCTCAATTGGAAAAATGTGCCTTTGTATTCTGTTGATACTCGACAGTGGCAGTTCTGGTTTAAAATGTGTCCTTGAGTTTGCAGTTAGGTCACCATTTGGTCTGTAAAATGGATATCCCTTTAACTGCTACATTATAGTTATGCGCTTCTGTGGTCAATTAATATTCATTTACTTATAATTTCAATTGAAATGAAATTCATAAATAGTTGCGGTGCTGATTGCCTTTTTGTTATACAAAGACCTGATCATTATAATATTAAAGTAGGATTATTTTTGTTTAAAACAAATAATTTCTACAACAAAGAAAAAAATAAGTAAACATTATATTGTTTTATTAAAATTATATTCTTTTGTTGGTTTTTTAAAAATGTATTCGTCAAATTTTGATGCTGATTTCATCCTTGGTTCTAAATTTTCGGCAACAGTAACACTAACCTCAAATCTAAAACCACAGATAAATGTATTAATTTGTTTATTTATGGGGAAACAATGACATTCCAAATGCTAGTGATTAGGTTTTTATAAATTTACGAATTTTTATTAATACAACAATTTTTGGAATCACATTCAATTGGCAAATTTTTTGCTGAAAACATGCCTTGGTGTGAGCTCCTGCACGTTTCAAAGAAATTTATAGCAAAACTGCAAAAATTTATACTTATGACGGTACTCAAAACAGAAACAGACTGGCATGACTGCAAGATTAAAGAAAAATTAAATATTTTAACTGCAACTGAAAATGTTGAACATCTCCATTAGTAGTAAACAAAAAAAAAAAAAAACTGGCATCCATATATGATACTAAAACCGTGGATGAATTTGGAATTGGATAATTCTATACCAATTATTTCATACTGGGTATATTTTTTTAGTTACTATGGATATGTGCTTAAATAGCAAACAGAAATATAACCTAATTGTACCCTTGTGTGAAAAATACTTAGTATTTATTGTTACACATTGTTATGTTCATTTTAAAATGTGCCGCTTTATATGAATTGATTTCTTAATTTGTTTGCCGCTTCGCCAGAATTAATATCGTTATTTTATTTGCAGTCTTATTTTGGGTTACCATTTTCGCTATTCTGTTTTGTCTTGAAAATTGAGTTATGGAAGGCCGGTTCCCTTAAACCTTGACAGGTTCTTTTGTGTCAAAATTGCAGACTCTTGTTTTTTTCCGCGCTCGATCTCGAACGCTTCCCAGAACGCACGTGTCCGTTTTCGTTCTAGAACTATTTCATAACGTTTCGTAATATGGTGCAATATCTTTTGGGAGGGCACAAATCCCGTTACATTTTTAAGGCAGTCAATTTTCGATCTCTGTTGGCCCCGGTTGTCCGAGAACATCATCCATCGGTAACCGTAATTACGTTAAATGCTGCAGGAGCGGCTTTTAGGTTTTTTTTTTCGAGGGGTATCCGTTATATGTGTTCCGTTTCGCTGTTTTACCAAGGGGTAATAAACAGACCATCTGCCGGATTTAATAGGAAGCACTGGATTTAACCCAAACAAAAGGCAATTCTTTGCGAATTGGCCCATCGCCGTTAGGCGGATTATTTCCGAAGACCAACTCCCGTCCCTTTGCGGTTACCGTCGATGCGAAGAGCGCATCAAAGTTCCGGGCCCCTGGCTGTTGACTTCATTCAATCAAGTCTCCAGGGGTGTATCTGTAGATTTTCATCATCATCCCGTTAACTCTTCGAGATTGTGCCTGACTCGCTACTCCGTCAAGGTAAAGAACCAGTTTTTTTTTGTTGTGTTGTGACAAAGAAACTTTTTTTTTGCTCGCGTTAACTTGCAGACTTCAAATTTAACTTCATGTAATTACAAGAAAAGAATGACCTTCAGTCGCCATATGTGTTGTTAATCTGTTTTATAATAATCATGTAATTCAAACTTTGTAACGTGTGATTTCTGACGCATAGTGTGTATTAGGAGTGTTTCCCATTGCAGCGTATTCGACGACATACTTCGAGTTCGATTCAAATATTTGTTCTCATTTTTGTGATCTGCGCATCGATCGTGGATTTTCGATTTTCGGACCGCCGTCAACGGGATCAGTTAGAAGGTATTCTATTCTCAAAGAGTGCAGACTTGAATTTTTAATTAAGGTCGTTACGACTCGGAAGTTTATTCCAATTTGTGAATTTTCAAGTTATTAGGGGAAGTTTAAACACGGTAGTGTGATAGTAAATTGTTCCCAAGGAGTAAATCCTAATTTCGTGCACTGAGGAGAGTTTTTCTTCTGCCAAATTAACATCTTATGGTAAGATTAGAAGGTCCTTATTCCACTTGTTTTCTTTTCTAAGACAGTTGAATTAATTTAGGCAGTAAACGGCAGCCGGTAGAGTGAGAAAAAAATCCGGATTCTGATCGCATTTATAACGACGTGGAAAATTCCGAGATTCCAGGCTTTAAATTCCAGGGCCAAGAACAGTCGACGAAACATGTGTGCGTACATAGAGTCCATTCTGCGAAGACATCTATCTTCAAGGTCTGTAACACAACTTTCTTTTACGTACCTGCGTTGGGTTGATAAGCCCACGGAATTTCGAGAACTAGCCAAAAACCGAACAACTGCAACTCGTTCAATTGCGTAGTCATATTTATATTGAAACATAATAAATACTCAACAAAATTTTTGTATTTAGTTAAATATTTTATTTGGAAAAATTCATGTTCATATTCAATTAACTTTTTGTACACTGAGAACTTGTTAAATGGTCTGCAGTTTACGAGATTGAAAATTTCTGATTTAAAGATTCAAACAAAAGGGGGAATTTTGCGTAAGTTTATAATTATCCGTGCGCATATACCATTTATTTGGGGTAATTAATCTAGTTTTACGTATACGAGATGTCGCTATATCGTCGATTCTAGACGGGAATTCGATGGTTTGTTTAACATTGTAGAAGTGGAGTAACGCTTCCTAATTTTAAATCAAACTACGCATTATTGCTTTCCCTGGAAATTTTGATTCAGCTGTTACAAATTAAATCAGAGATAGTAGCGTACTGTGGCCCGTTCATTTTATACGTGAATGTGAATTTATGTATATATATATATATAACTTGGGGGTGTGTTCCTGATTTTTTTTTATGATTTTGATGCTTCATATATATATACTTTATATTTGTATTGATCTATTATATTTTCTGGATCATTATATTTTGGGAAATCTGTCAATTATAACTGTGTTTTATTCTGTCTTGGAAAATAAGTTTAATATTATCAAGCAAGGTAAGTTCGCATCCAGGCAGATTCCTGTTTATCCAAAGTTATCTTCAAGGAGGAAAGGGTTTTTTAAACAGGTGGCGCCTAGGCTTACTTCGAACCACCCTTCTTCGACTGTAGCTAGTCGAACCCTTGTCCTTGATACCTGGACCTTGCTTAGGAATTGATACTTCGTTTTTGTGTGCATAAAACCATGTTTGTTGTCGCCGTCATATAACTAGGCGTCACAACTTTTTGCGTTATAACTTGGGTCATTTTACTGTACTGTCATATTTTAACTATTTCATTATATGTGTTTTAAAGTTTACTGTCTCTTATTGTGTCTTTTGTACTTGTTGGTGTAAGAATTTTGCAAGCTTTAAATATATAGGAGGAGGCACAATCACGGTAAGTTCCGTTCCCGTAAGCTGTTGGCTTCTCGGCCTTCCACGAGGACCTACAATCAGCTCTATTTGGAATGTGGCGCCCACTCATTTTGACTCGCCCTGTACACAACTAAAGATTTTCTCCCATAAGCGATTTTCACGAACTCCCCCCTACTCCTTTGAGCTAAGCTGTAGGCCCTTTTCCATCAAGCTAGTTACGAATCGTCGAAAAAGCTCGATTGGCCCGTAACAACATCCTGTATAATTTCATGTGTAATACATGGAATCTGTTGTGGTTGTGGTTACCACTTTTATAATACAAGTACAATTAGGTTATGTTTCCATTTATACTCAAAGCGGTCACCTGCCTCGCTCCAGTCATTTCTTTTGTTGTATTTTGATTGAACAATACCTAGATTTGTGAGTTTCAAGCAGCTATCTGTACTCAGGCTGTATTGGCTTACTGTACAGGATGTTTCCAACGACTTTCTTTACACGAGAATGTAATTTATTACAGAAGATAGACAATAAACTTAAATTTGCCACTTTTATGAAATACTGAACTCAATAAAATACTTAGGAGAACATTTAATGCAGATGTAGAACGCAGGTCTATCTCAGGTTCTATCATTATTTTGTTCAGCTCAAAATTTCACAAAAGTGCCAAATTTAACTAATCGAGTTCCGCAAGTAACGGAATTTATTGCAAACATCCTCTACCCCACAAACACAGAATATGCATTTTAGAACTTAATAACAGAATAACATAGTAGTTATGTTACTCTGTTATTGTATGTATCCTACGTTTCTTACTTTGGAATTACATTATAAACAGAAAAAAAGGACCCTTCCTTTAGAAGCTGCAGATGTTCCTCCGTGGGCTTCCAAATATTGAAAATAAAGCTGTCTCTGGAACTTTCACTGCCGTCAACTATTCTTAATTTTAAAACAGATGTCACTTCTCTATGTGAAGACTTTAAGTTCTTCACTTGTTTTGCAATTCTATCTGCAACTTCCTTCTGATGGTGAGCATAAATATTTGAACGATAATCCATGGCACTTGCAATTTGAGAAGGAGACAACATATTCTACAATTCAGAAACACAATAACAATAATTTGCTAAAATGGCTAGGCGCCATTTTGAACTATTTTTTTAAATGGCAATGGTGGTCGAGTGACACCTCATTTGGAAGGCATTTTAATTCTGCGTCTGATCCTTGAGTTTCATAAAAAAATATTCATCCAGAAAAAATGACAGATGATTGAAAATAACAAGTTTATGGGAAAAAGAAGGCACCTACAAAATTCTGCGATTTGCGGTCCGGATATGTTGTTGGCCGTTCGTCTGCTGGTGGTCGCCGTCCTCCATCGGTGGTCCCATTTCTCCTCCGTTTGCCTTCTTATAGTTGTCTTTATATGGCTTAACGGGATTGTTATGTAGTCTCGGAAACCCTCTTGTTTAGCTGGTCCGCTTTTTCGTTACCAAGGGTACCAATGTGCGCCTTGGTCCAATGAAGGGTGAGCTCCGGGGCAGCAGCAAGCGTCTTTCTTTCACGTTTGCAGCGTTAATTCTGTGGGGGTTTTCATACCCCTCAGAGCTTCCAGAACTGATTTGCTATCGCTAATAAGTGAGCACTCTCCAATATTTTGGTGGTATTCTACCAAGCAGGCCGTAGCTTCTCTTAATGCCAACATCTCACACTGGAAAACCATGCATTCCTTAGCTGGCTTTAGCTTTCTGCTGCATATCAGCTCGTCTGCGTTGTAGAGCACGAATGCTGCTCCTGCGCAGCTGTCGTCAAATTTGGAGCCGTCGGTGTAACATCTTACCCTGGAATAATCTTCTTCTCCCATTGAGTATTTAATCATACCCATTTGCGCGGGATTAATGTTTGCTACCACGTTCACTTTAGTTTCTATTTGTCTGCCTTCTATGCCCAGCGCAGTAGCCGCTTCTTCAATGCAGATCTTCCTTCATGTAACCATTTCATCTACTATTAGGTCTATTGGAGGTTTTTCGCGTAAGATTAAAGCCGATCGATCCTGTGTCGATGGTCTTGTAGGTCGAAGTTGCTCTGATTGCCAGTATTCTCTGAGCACTTAGGAGTTGCAGTCATTGGTTTTTGCTGCAACCTGATGACCATATTTCGGCTCCGTATGTTACCGCAGGCTTTTCTTTTTTTTTAAGGGACGTCGCTGGCGCCCTGATGGGGCTGACCAGATCGAGTGGCCCCCCTGAAAACACCGCCTCTCCTTCGGAACCACATAAGTATTACTTCGAAAGAGGGATCCATTCTAGCACTTAACAATTCACTACTTACCTTTTACATTCACATTTCACAGCTCACATTTCACAAATCACAGTTCACATTTCACAAATCACATTTTTACAAATCACCTTTCACAAATCGCACTTCACAAAACCCCCACTCACTGCTCACTGGTCACCATTCACTCTTCGCAGTTCAGGGTCCTCATTTCACAGCTCACCGTTCACTAGGCACAATATTATAGTTCACCCTAGTCTCCTTCATCTTGCTGCTGCATTCTTTCCTCATTCTCTTTTGTGCTGATGATTGCTTTCATGGTTTTGGCGATATCATTCCAATTATCGTTGCTCCTTAGCATGAGCGCCACTATGTTTCTTTTTGTTATTGCTTCTCCCAATCGTATCTCTAATTCTATTCTCTTTCTTGACCATCTCGGGCAGTGGAAAGTTGTATGTTCCGCCGTGTCCGTTTCACCACAGTAGATGCAAGCCTCTGATTCTTGGATCTTGAAGCGCTCGAGATATGCTGCAAAGCAGCCATGTCCGTACAGGATCTGTGTGACATGGTATGTTACCTCCCCATGTTTCCTATTTAACCACGGTCTTATATCCGGGATCAGCTGTTTAGTCCATTCAGCCTTATTTTGACCTGCTTCCCATTTCTCCTGCCATTTCCTCCTTGTCCCGGCCTTAATTTCAGGCATAGTTTGTACGCCTTCCCTGCTGTACGTTCGGCATCTTTCCTCTACCAACAATTCCACTGGTGGAACCCCAGCAATAACTTGTAGCGCTTTCTTTGCTGCCGTCCTATATGCGCTGCATATTCTTAACAGTGTTTTCCGCTGTACGCTCTCCAAAATTTTCCTATACTTAGTGTGTCGAATTGCCTCACTCCATATAGGTGCTCCGTACAGCATTAGGGAGTAAACCACGGACGCTAAAATTCTTCTTCTTGCGCTTCAAGCCCCTTCCAGATTGGGCATAATTCTCGCCAATTGGGTGGCTATGACTTCCACCTTCCTGGCTATACTCTCAACATGTGCCGTCATTCTCATGTTATGGTCGAACTCTACTCCCAGGTATTTAAGGACCTTCATTGTTGTGATTATTTCACCGTCGACTTCAATTGTTATCTCCCTCAGCTTTCTCCTGCCTACTAACAGTACACTTTCAGTCTTGTGGGAGGCTAGTCTGAGTTTCTTTCTTTCCATTTCCTCTTCTACTCTTAGTATCGCGCTATTTGCTTTATTTTCGATCTGGGAACCCGACCTGCCACATACTACGATGGCCAAGTCGTCGGCGTAACCCACCAAGAACACTCCGTCTGGCATTTCGGTTTCTAATACACTGTCGTAGTATATGTTCCACAACAAGGGGCCCAGTATGGACCCCTGTGGGACACCACATGTCACTTCAACTACGTGCTCTTGGCCTACTCTCGTCGTTCTATTCGTGAAATAGCTACTGATCATCTTTATCAAATACGGGGATATTTGTCGTTTTTTTAAGTCCTCCAATATACCTTTCCAGGACACGCTGTTAAACGCATTTTGTATATCCAGCGTTATCATTGCGCAGAAATCTCTTGTTCGGAGGTCCCCTGTATTTGCCTCTTTTGCTATTCCCTTAACCATTTCCATAGCGTCTATGGTGGACCGGCCCTTCCTAAATCCAAACTGCTTGTCGCTTAACCGCCCTTTCTGCTCCAACTCTTCATTTAATCTGTGGTATAGTAATTGCTCCAGCAATTTACCAGCCGTGTTCAGCATGCTAAGTGGCCGGTAGCTTTGAGGTTCGTTCGGCTTTTTCTTGGGTTTCTCCAATAACACTAATCTCGATTCTTTGCTTCTGACTTCTCCGGGTTAAAGCGTAGTTTGCAGTCTTCAGACCATTTGTGGAGCATCTCCAGAGCTTCGTTGGTTGCTCTTTTCAAGGTGAAGTATTGGGAAGCCTAGACGTGAAATAGTGTGTCGTCGGCAAATCCCAATAGTGTGCAGTTCTCTGGCATCTGCATTCTGAAGATGGTGTCATATAGTATCTTCCACAGCGTGGGTCCGCAGCAGGAACCTTGAGGGCAATCTCTTTCGACTCTTCGTTCGATGTTTTCTTCTGGTGTCGGTACTGTGGCTGTTCTGTTCTCCAGGTAACTTTGCATGATTGCTACTAAATTGTTTGGTAGTTGCCGTCGTTTCATTTCGCTGATAATTAAGGGCCACCAAGCTGCATCGAAAGCTCCAGAAATGTCCAGTGCGACGAGTGCAATACTGCCCTTGTTCTTGTGCTGATTTTATTAATTCTACTACTTTCCCTATTGCGTCTGTTGTGCTTCTCCGCGACGTAAAGCCATATTTATGCCTATGGAATCCGCCACAATTGCTCTCTCGATTCTTGTACTGATAATTTTATCGAGTATCTTGCCTAAGACTGGTAATAGGCTTATTGGTCTAAGGTTTCGCGGGTTTGTTGGATCGGTTTTGCCCGGTTTAGGTATAAAGCAGATTGTTTGCTATTTCCAACATGTCGGGAATAAGCCTTTTGCCAAACATTTGCTGTACAGTTTGGTAAATAAATCAGGGCATTACAAAAGCATGGCTAGCAGCATCTGCTGTTATTCCGTCGTAACCCAGGGCCTTACTAGAATTCATATTTGATAGTACCGCTCTTATTTCTGTAGCCATCATTTGATGGCTGTTTATTTGGTTTTATACTGCGGTTGTTGCGTTTCTTCTAACCTCTTTATGAAATAGTGTTTCTTCGTCTTCTTTGTCCTCTGGAAAGAATGTGGCCAGAAGCTCTCTAACCGACTCTTTTATGTTCTGTTTCTTTCCCTGTTCTGTCTTTGATTCAGGCCAGCACTCCACATTTTGGACGCTTTTGTCTTAACGCTCTGTATGCTGGACCCCAGGAGTTGTCTCCGTGTACAGTGCAGAATTCTTTCCACTTTCTGACTCTCGTTATTTCTATGCTCCTCTTGTAATCCGTGAATGCTGCTACATAATTATGCCGTTCTTCTATTTTCTCTGTCCGCTGGGGGTGCTCGTTGGAACTATCTTCGCAATCTCCGAGCTGTAGCTCGTTTTGCTGTTATCTCGCTTGACCACCACGGCTGTTTTTTTTGTGAAGGTTCTGGTAGGTGGCATAGATCCCTCACAGGCGACGTCCAGCACGTGTCCACGTCATCGCAGCTGGTCGGTCGCGAGGTCAATCTATTCGCATAAGTACGGCGCATAGACGGCCGGTTTTAACATTGTCGAAGAGGGCGCGCGGGACCCCGGCTAAGTTTCTATGCCGATTCTTACGTTTCTTTTCGACGTTTCGACTTTCCCCGCGCCCCCTTCGAGGATGTTAGAACCGACCGTCGATGCGCCGTACTTATGCGAACAGATTGAGCTCGCGACCGACCCGCTGCGATGACGTGGACACGTGCTAGACGTCGATTCGTGTTTCGACTTTGGACGCCCCTGGCGGCCCAACGGTACGAGCTACGAGAAAGTGCCATGAGGAAAAGTTGTTGTCCTCGACGAGGCCAACAACATATCCGGACCGCAAATCGCAAAATTTTCCGGGTGCCTTCTTTTTTCCATAAACTTGTTAATTTCAATCATCCGTCATTTTTTTCTGGATGAATATTTTATTATAAAACTCAAAGATCAGACGCAGATTTACAATACCTTTCAAATGAGGTGTCACTCGACTCCCATTGCCATTTATAAAAATAGTTCAAGATGGCGCCTAGCCGCTAAAAAATAGTATTTAGCCTCCCATTATAGCTCATAAAATTTTGTGAAGAAATATCACGTCGTTCAATAGTTAGTAGGGGGGGGAAAGACACTTTACAACCGCACTGTATAAGAAGAAGAAAAAGCAATATCAGCAAAATTAATATAAATTCCTCCTGTATATTACTATAATCAGAGATTTTACTTACTTACTTAATCCTTTCTACCGTTAGGTGTAAGGCGGCAAGAGATTACTATATACAATGATAATGAAATCTCCCCCTCCCTCCATTTAATAAATGACTAATAAATATGTGATGATCACTAAACTGCATTTCTGATAATAGAATTTAATTTTAGATATTATTACTTAATTTCAGATTAGTGAATGTAGACGTTGGTTTAACAATTCAAAAATAGCTGACTGTGCTTTAATAATCAGGATATTCCGATATACTATTAAGCAGAGTTATACAGAGCTATAAAATACCTTAAAAATATTTTTTATATTACAGAGTGTTTTGTAAAAGTGTGCCTGAGAAACCTTACATTTTTTTACACTCTATTTATTTTTAATTATTAGATTCTCAATCAATCGATGATTTATATAGGATTGTGCGAATCTAAATCCAATTGGTTTTGCACTATTCAATTGTTTAACCGAGTATTTTGAGAAATTTCTTACTGTGTCCTCTTGTAATGAATAAAGATAATTCGTTCTAATTTGCAGGATATCCATATAGATTTTAAAATTTAAACATCCAAAAATGTCTTACTATACGGTATTGAATGAAGTAATAATATTGAATGGAATAGTTAAAAATTGTATAGCAATTTAATGTACCTAATATAAAGTACAATCAAAGTTGTAACAAAACGAATAAACACCATAAGATTAAAAACGAAATATAGGAAACTAAGTATACTAAACTCTATTTGTTGAGCATTGAGCTAGAACGTCAACAAACGCACGTGTTTGACTAACCCGAGCGCGCGCTGTGAGTAGTCTACACTAGCTAACGCTAATGCCTCATTACTTAAGGAGTAATTGACGCTCAAAACCTTTACTTTGCACTCGTAATTAAATTAATAATTATTATTATATTATATTAATTGTTAATAATGGTTTACTATTCCTCTAATGCTTTTACTACTATGTATTTATTTGTGTCCGACTAATTAATGGATTGCAGGATTTAACATGATGCACCTATTTGTCAACCACGCATTGGACTACTTAACAGCGGATTGCTTTTACGTCAATATTTGTAATGCAGATGTCTCCAAGTCCATAAAACGCCTTTACTTAAAAAAATGGTTCTTTTCAGAACCACCAATTCTTCTAAAAAACAATTCGGACGGCGCGAACATTAATTTAGAAACGCAAGGAATATTACGTAAATACACATCCGGTAAATTTACACACCTGTCAAGCGTTTGTTTACGTTCTAGCTCAATGCTCAACAAATAGAGTTTGGACGTGTATGCACCAACAGAAGAATTGGAAGCAGACAAAAAAACAGAATTCTATGAACTATTAGAAGAAACAATAGACAAGATCCCCAGATATGCATAAAACAATAGACGAAGAAAATAAGAATAAAATAAGTGGACGCGACTGCCTCCCTGGACTTTCCCATACTGGAAACTGTTCATATCATCTTTATTCAACAGTAGAGTTATTTTCCTCAAAACGGTTGTTCAAGCGCTATCCTAAAACCGTGCCTCGTAACGAACAGACTTACAAGG
>JABXWE010026262.1:0-26970 GCA_014611495.1 Limonius californicus
CCTAATAAACAAATATATTCAGTAATGAGCAATATATCTCAATTAGTATGAGTGCAAAAAATCAGAATACCAAGGGGTCTGAGAGACCTACTGCGACTACTGGTGTCCAGATAAAAGGTGCGACTACTGGAAGGTTAAGAGGTTGGAGATAAGTTAATATGTTTTGTTATACAGCTGTTAAAAGGCAATTACAGTTACTGGAATGTATTCTCGAAAACACGATTGTACTTAGCCAGTTCAACATTGGATGTTAGTTGCTGTTTAGCTATTGTAAAAAGAAGATGCTGTTAGAAAATTTTGAATGCGCAGTGTCAACAGTTTGGTTTAATCTATTCGATTATTTTACGCGCGAAAAAGACAAATTTGGCCCATTACAAAAACGCGAAAACGTGCACAGCTTCAAAAAAAAGTTAAAAACTGAAAATATGCCCGAAACATTAAGAATGACTTTAGAGATGTACTCTACAGAATGTACGTTGGAAAAAGTCATTGTGTATTTTACTCATACTGTTTACGCCTGTTTTACCATTTACCATTTTCAAGAATACATGCCAGTAACTGTAATTACCTTTTAATGGCTGTATAACAAAAATATTAACTTATCTGCAACCTCTTAATACCAATTTCCACAAACCAAAACACACCGGGATATCTACAGAACTATTTCCCAGCAAAAACAAAGGTTTCCAAAGTGTATAAAATAAATTTCAGCAATAAACAACAAGGTAACTTTCGAAAATAAAATATTGACATATAAACCTCCAAAACATTTAAATACTGCTGGAAACAGATTTAAGTAGTGACGTTTGGGTGCATAAGCGCAACATTCTTCAAGTACCTCTGTTTCTTTCTACTAAACGTCTCAGCCGACAAAATACATCTCACGTACGGTGTTGGTGTTGTTTCGTTCACAGATGTCACTACGACATACGTCTTTGCCGGAAATATGAATCTGCGAGCAACTAACAAAGACAGAAATGCCTTCAGTTTGTAGTATGCAAATAAAGCGCTAATCCGAAACTGAAAAATACTCATCGTAAGAACTATACCTGTTCATTAAATCGGCTTAAACTGGTATTGTCGCCACAGTTCATTTACCTGGCAAATAAATTTTTGGTGAAATGCAGATTCCAGCGTCCGGGGCCACGGTGAAGTAGTGCGCATACGCGTTGTCAATCGAGGTCACAGCGAAATGTGGCCGATCGGCTGGACTGTTCGAATCCCGACTGGGGCGACCGCATTGCGCTTAGTTAAGTTGAGGGTGCATGTTGCATGAATGGTTAGTATGTAAGGCACGCCCGCACCCCCCTGAAGTAATTCGAAAGCGGTTCCAGGGGGGGGGGGGCGTTAGTATGAATGAATGAAAAAAAATAAAATAAAAAAGATTCCAGCTTCTTCGCCTTATCAATTGGAACAGACTCTACCTACGACGAAACATTGTAAAACAGTATTAAATGAATTTCTTATTTACACACGAAGTTCTACGATTACAGTCCAAATTTTGGCAATAACTACAAAATTTCGAGATAAATGTGGTTTTTTCTACTTTAAAGAGGAAGGACATAATCCAAATAAAATCAGAAGACAGAATATTGAGGTTAGGGCATAATCTGGAATTTCAAGTTGAAATTCCATAATTAAAGTTATAATTAATCCAAAATTTCAGGTTTAAGGTTAAAATTTAAGTGAATATAGTAATTATAATAGAATTTCATAAACATTCTCAGATTTCGAGTTAAAATATGGCAGTACAATATAAAAGTCGAGATTAAAGCTATACTGTTGACATCGAACTTGAAATTTCTGGATTAAATTTTGTGATGTGGCATGTAATGGATGTTTTCACTGTGAACCTAAAATATGTACATTAAATAAAAAATGTAACGGTTGAAATTCTAGAATAATTATGTACTCAAAGGTCAAAATATATACTTGAAACTGGAGGTTTGGAGATAATTTGATAGACTATTACTTCAAAACTATGATATATTACATATTTAAGCCCCTATATTAGTGGTTTTATATATCTCTATGCTGTATTATCCATTTATTATACTTATATATAAATATATTTATTATATAATCTGTGAAGTGAAGGTTCAAACTTTAGTTGACTTGATATGGAATAATGGCACCCTTCAAAAATGAAATAAAATAAGTTCCAAGTGAAGTACATAAAGTTCCAGTTATTGCGGTGGTAAGCTAGGTTTACTGGGAAGGATACAGGAAAAGCCATGGACGTCCTCGATGTAAGTACAAGAGCGTTTACGGAGTGAGCGTGTTTGCGTTTGCAAAGGCATAACTGCATGTGCAGAGAAGTAAGGATAAACCATTACGTCACAGAACAAGGTGTAGAAGGAAACCCCAATCTGGCGCTAAATCTGGCTGCTCGTGTAGACACAAGTTTTCGCTCGATGAACTAAACCGAGCTGTGTAGCGTGTAATCTGAACAGAGGTCCGTGCTGCGGCTCCGTCGATAAGGCAAGGCAACTCCCTGGGGACGCTGAACACCGACCGGCACACATGTAGCACTTCCTCGAGCAAAACCGTCTCTCTTCACCCCGTCCTTCCAACATCCCCCGAGAACCACAGTCTCTGTAGATCTATTAACACATTCGGGAGAAATAGAGATAAGCCCGGTATATGTGCCCATGATTAATGACAGCTTAAGTCGCTGTTATATTTTAATGTAATGAGCGATATGTGTCGACAAGGCAAGCGTTGGTTTCTGTCTGCTTGAGTTATGACTGCCACTTGGCAGTAACGTACCTACGATAACTAGAATTGCCGGTTGTCGTGCCTCAAAAACGCCCGATAACGCTGTTATGCTTTCAAATAAATGTTAATTTACTATGCGTTAATTAATTCCGTTTCGTGCCTAATTTCCTACCTTGCATTGCTTTAAAATACGTATCAAGTAATTTCAAGCAACAATACCAGCGTTTGTGGTCAGGCCCCCATAAAACTCGAAGTAAAAACGCGCCACCTTAACGACTTCCACGTATGAGGCGGAATTTTGATGTCTTAATTTATGCGGAGCTTTCTGTGCTCTAAAAAACGGTTAGTCATAATTTTTCATCACAGCTAAATATGTCAACCTTTTAGCTTCCTTCCTAGTTTCTTCCGCGTGTACCAGATGTGGAGCTCATTCTTGGCTCGCACCCCCCTTAAAATTAAAACCATGTTTCAAAATTACTTTAGTGGTGTTTTAAAAACCTTCTAGGATGTCGTAAATTTAAAAAGATGACTGTATAAACTTTGTAGCCTTAAACTTGCTTCCTTGCTTTTATAATGTGCGGACAAGTAATTCCGAACCAGCGTCTCGCTCTTGAGCACGGTTGCTTCTACATTGTACACAATGTTTATCACCATTAGTGGAAGCTGGATGCAAGAAATATACAAGTCGAGCACCTCGAGGATATAAAAGTGATATTAATGATGGGCACTCTGATAAAGCGGGAAAGAGGAAAGTAGATGAAGAAAAATGGACCGGGGTAAACGAGAATGGGCGTCATAGACGTGCATCTTGAAAAATTATTATCCACTTTTGTTCCTTAAATGAATTCGAAATAGCTTCCACGTTATTTACACGTGCAGTACACGAAATAATTACGCCTAGCGTTCGCATGTCGCGAGGGAGGCTGGAATGAAGAGATGGGCGTGTGTCGCGCTTTTCGTCATCATCAATTATCAACACAGACATCGTGTCTTTTCCTTATGCTGAAACTAGTCTGCGTACGACAGCTTGCATTAAATGAGCCGACGAGATCGGCAACGTCCGAGAAAACCCCCCGAGGGAGACTGGAAATAGATGAGATACCCCGGCGCCTCCACCAAAAACGACATAAAAATTTATTTTGCCCAATAAGTGCTCGCACGTATTTTGCGATATAGAAAACGCGATGACGGATTCCTGCGAGTCCGCCGGAGTTTACGGCGGGATTTGATCTGAGCGTGCTTTGCATTCATATCCATTGACGAACGAGGAACGACAGGCGTTATAAGAGAAGATTAATTACTCCACTGACATCTCCAGTGTTGATGACTTATTACCATAGCGTAAGAATGTTAAATTCACAATAACATAAAGTTACATAGTAAACTCCGCCCTGGCTGTGCCAATCTCCTAAGTAACCATTGTTTCAAATGCTTTGTCTCGGCCGTTAAAATGAATCTAATGCTAATGCAATTGGTTTTTATATATTCTCCAAATCCCGATGTCATCATGGCTCCGTGCATAGGATTGGCTCGCTTTGCTACGATCCAATTTGCAAAGCTCTTCTTTATGCAGGGGCGTATTCAGATCGCGGTCATTTGTTTAACTAAACAAGGTGTTTCGTCAGGAATCCAACTTATACGATACGGGCCCTTATGGACGTAACAAATTTATGACGACCAGTTTAACAAATATAATATAAAATATGTTCGATTTATGTTAATTATGCAACGTGTAAACCCGCGTGTTTATAATTTTAAATTATTGTACACATTCTCGGCCATTTATCAAGGTGACGAAATTTTTGTGGTAAAACACGAAGGAAGGTGTGAGGAGGATATCGTCTCCGCGGGAGTCCTGCTCTGCGCGAGCTCATCACTGTGTGGAGCCACCAACTTATTTGGGATTTTTAATATAGTTGAGAGTGTTAGGTGGCTGATGAATATTTCATGATACGCGTACCAGTATCAAGTGCGGCTTCTTGCAGTCAAATGAGATGTCGGAGGAAGCAGGAACGCGACCCGCTGGATTTGCAATGAAACTTTTTTATTTTCGTTTTACTCACTCGTTTATTTTCTCTCATTTCCAGTGCTTACGCATAAACGCCCATAAAATTTAATGTATATTTTTGTAAAAGCCCGAAAGCGGTGTAATGTGATATCGGCTGGGGCTCGAGCTCGCTAAATCCCGCGAGATGAGGAACCCAATTGGTCCAAAAGATTGGCTCGGATCGGGGAAATCACATCTCATATTTGCGTAACCGAACCGCGGATTGCTCTACTTGCGGAATGATTCGTGGGGACGATGCAAATATTACATCCTCTAGAATATTTCTCAATGTTTACATTACCCAGCTTGTTGAAATGTAGATTGCGCATGATGAAACTCATTTCCAATAGATTCGTTCGTTTCGCCTTCGCTGAATATATTTTACACTTCTTCCGCTGAATATTCAATTGCACCTCTTTACAGATACGTCCGTCAAGCTAAATTGAACAAGACGGTTTGTCGACGTGTATCATCAATTTTATTATTAACTACAATCGAGCGCTCACTGACAGTATCATTCACTCTCCATGAACGTGTATGATGAATGTAGATTCTCGCAGTTAAATAACCGACCTTCAATATCCAAAAATATAGTTTCATAAAGCAATTCGTGAAATATTTATGTATTTGAAATAATCCTTACATTGCAGGAAAGGTGAGTCAATAGAACAAAGGCAGTGTGAGTGAGAAGTACTTTAGTAAATCTAATATTTTAGACTTTACGAAGTAAACATAGGAACGTTCACAATTATAATTAATTAATAAGACTACCAATACTGAGATATCGCAAATCATACTGAATAAAAATATAGGGAAAGCAAGATAATGAAGAACATCGGAACATAATAAAATTATTAATAAGCAAAGAAAACATTATAGTATATACATAAATAAAAAGTAAGAAAAAAATTAATTTAAGTCGAAACATCATTTGTAATAAAATACAGGATAAAAGAAAGTATGGAGAAAAATGGACATCGTTTTAAATTCAGACGCCATACAAAAAGAGAAGGTAGTACCATTTCTGCGGTGTGAAGTGAAAGCAAACCAAGAATTGGAACCAACTACGAAAAAACTGTAGAAATACAAAGAAGGTATTAATAGAATCATACATGTTGTTAAATAGCAGAAGCAAGGAAGAAAATGAATCTTGAAATAATAATATAAAGACAGATAATTAAACATTTACGGACGAACAACAGAAGAAGGACATGATGAAGATCATAATGATGATGATGATGATGATCATGATGATGTTGATGACACAAATGATTACGGAAGCAGCTACTAATGTTTCCCCTTAGAACCTAAAACTTATAAATATTAGGCATACACACAGACAGAATATTAATAAAGACATGGAAATAAATCTAAAGAAGAGAAGAAAAAGAACGTAGATTTAAAAATCAAAGCAGCAGAAACTATAGTACATAATTTCAATAATACGCATGATAATGGAGAAGACTACGAGCAAACTAACTAAATGAAATCTGAAACGGACGAAACTAAAACTAAACTAATTAAAGTACTTAATGTGAGAAAAGATGTGTGGAAACATGTTTTTCTATCTTCTTGTTCTTCTTCTATTTCTTCTTTCTCTTCCTTTTTCTTCTCCACGTTGTTGTTGTTTTCCTAATTTTTCCCTTTCTTCCTCTTTCTCTCTGTCGTCATCATCCTGTTTCTGCCCCCCACCATATCTTACTGCCTCCATAATGCTATTTTTCGAACGAATGCGGACTCTACCTGCTGTTCCTGTTTCGTGCAGAATCTCATTCGTTGCTCATTCGAGTAAGATGTCTATATAAATTTAATTGTTTTGTTCGATTTTAATGGTCACTGGTTGATGTTCTGCGTCTTCTTTAACGCTGCTATGTTTAGTTTTGTTAATGTTTTGGTTAATATCCTCCTAAGGTATTTCATCTTTCTTGGTATTATTTTTTTGATAGGTGTCTACAGAAGATATTCCAAAATACTGTTGTATGGTGTGGTGTTGGGATGAATATTATATTAAGCGTTTCAAGGTATTCATACATTTTGACGTGTTCCAGCTGCTCGTTCGTCTTTTCTGATGTGTAGTATTTACTTTCCGTTGCGTTCAACTCCATTTCCATATTGTTTAAGTAGTTGTTCAATATATTTATGTTATTATAATAAGCCGTGTAGCCTGCTATTATTGTACATGGTCTGCATATATTAGCCCCCCGATTTATATGTAATATGACATTTCGATTGTAGGATTCTGCTCACCACATCACCACGTATCATGAATTTGGCATGCGGCAACCGGGTGTGAGAGCGAGGTGGACTTGCAGGCCTTGTAGAGCCTCACCATTACTATATATATATATATATATATATATAGCTATGTTATTTACCCTATATTTATATTATTATTCTAAACTATACTTAAAATATGTTAATTTTTACTAGATAACCCTTATATGTGATTTTTAGCTTCGCAATGCTTTTCGTATATGTAAAAGGATACTATTTTTATGGTAGAAATCTTGATTGTACCTGAAATTGTATGTAATTAGTTTCATTATCATGTAAAGGTTATTTAAGAAGTTATGATAAAATATGACAAATGTATACCTGATTAGAGTTAAAGGTCTTGTACGATCATTGGAGGATGTTACGATGTGGTTTGTTGGTGACCTAAGTCATGTAACGTATATCAAAAGATGCAGAATTTTGTAAATATTATGATTATGAATTTTGTTTGTTAATTGGTATATTGTTTATATTGTTATAAACAAGTTTAAAGTATTTTAAATACATATGAAGATTGTACAGATAAATATTTAAATTTTCATTGGTAGATTTGAAGTTCACATGAGCAGAAGATACCAAATTTGGTAAATTTTCGGAATTTAGTCGATTATTGTCACTCAAAATAGAAGCACGTATTTTCGTGTGCTCCAAATTTTGAATATTAAACTATTAAGGTTGAATTTTGTATAAATTGGGTGTGGTCAATTTTAGTTTTTATAATAACTTTATAAGGTTATGTTTTGTGAAGAGTATTAAAAATGTAAACGTTATAAATCTAATTTGAAAGTTAATTGTGTCTAGTGTGGATAAAAATAAAAAGAACTTACCTTCTGTTAAGCCCTGAAGTTGAGTTTAATTTTAAATTTAAGTGGTTTACTGAAAAAGAATGTCAATTTTAAAATCAATTAAAAGCGATTTATAAAAGATCTTACTACGTTGAAATAACTTACCTGCTAAGTAATGCAATTATACTAAAATATTAAAGTATAATATAGGAGATGTACAACACTTAACTAAAGTTGTAATTTGAACATTGGTCAACGAGCACGGATACAGCCAGACGTTTGCAGAGATGATTCAACAGTATGAGATAAGGCGAGAATTCAAGCAGCCGTTGCAGATTTAAATTGTGAGAATAAAGGCGAGTTCACACAGTACATCAATAAGATAAGTCCACAATTGTTTAATAATTGTATTTGCATAATTTTTTTATTGTTATAATTTTATAACTATCTGTAGCGAGGTCACGAACTGTAGCCCTGAGATTTTTGTTGTGTTTATATGCTGGGATATTAAGAAATTGATTTATTTGTGTAAATAAGAATATTTCTTTTTAATTTGTACTATTGACGTAACCAACGTATAGAATTTAATTTTGAGCTAGCCGAGGTAAAGAAAATTTATTTAGTTTAATAATTTATTTATTAACATATTACATAGCATATATTTATGTCACCATCAACGTGGAGTTTAATAATTATTATTATAAATTATATTACATAGCAATATATATATATATATATATAACTATACCTATTATATACATATATATTCTTCCTGATTTTTGTGTTTCGTTGCAATTCGTTTCTAAACATTAAGCACTAACAAAGAGAAATGTAACAGGTGTGTAACAAAACACTAAACGGGAAACTAAATTGAACTTCTAGAAGAAGAAAAAGAAACAAAACAACACTGAAAGTAACTTTACTTAAAAGTAGCAAACGACTAGTCCTTGCGACAAAGAGAGTGGCATAAATTAATTAAAATAAGTAAGAAAACCAAAGGTATAAAATACCGCAGATAATCATTATGGAGAACAGGATCATTTAAAAATGTGGCTATGGTGATCTTGCAAGCTATGTACCACCAATGAATACAAATGATGAAGGAATTAAAGAAACATGATAAATAGCTGGAAGACATCGTAGAATAAGAAAGCAGAAGAACGTAAAACAAAAGAAAATTGTTATTTATCGATAGTAGCTACGTCAATCCTAATAATAACTGTAATAATGAAGATAGTGGTGATAAACATGGCAATAAATGTTGCCGACAATCAATTTAAATTATAACAACCAAAGAAGGCAGTGACGAAATTATTCGTTTGGCGAAATCTTTGCTAAAAATGATGTTGACGGCAGATATTATACATAACATAATGTAGAAAAGCAGGAAGAAAAAGAAAGTATACATATCTGAATCAGTACAATCTCAAAAAAAAATACATCACAGCTAACTGCTAACCATAGGAAGATCACGTGAATCTATATGAAGAATACGGATATCGAAATTAGTGATAGTAAAGTTAAAACTGTAAACTTTCAAAACTATGATATTGTCAAAAAATAAAACAAAGCATTTAAACAATCACTAAGAGATCGTACTACTACTAAATATTATTATGAAGAAAATGAAGGTTGTATACAATTAAATAACACAAGAAATGAAAATAGAAGATTATCATTATAAAGAATTCTATTAGCTAAAACTTTAAAAGCTATAAACTTTTAGAAGTTAAGCGTGGCTAAATATAAGACAGAGAATAGCTGCATCAAAGCAGAGAAAAACACGCATGAGAAAAAAAAACCTGATATTATAATACTGCCAGTAATGACAATGGGAATAGTTAGCGCACTTGCTTGTGTTACCAAAGGTACATGTTCAAACACTGCTGAGGTCGGCGAGAGATTTCGGGTGACCAAGTGGGCCTTCTCTCGGAGCAATAGTAAAACCGTATGTATGTAGCCATTGTGTTCATACTGGTATGCGATTACCGTAGATAGATAGAATGCATAGTGAGAGTGTACGTTGGGTCAGTACGACGTGCAAGAGATGTCTGGAAATTTTGAACCCAGATCTACCTCGTACAAGACGAACTAACTAAGGCATAGTAAAACCGTAATCACACTATAGATTGTAATGGAAGGACGTTAGGCGAGAAGAACAAGGTTACAGAAACAAATTACAAAATAATGCAAGGGAAAACATTTTGAATATATGATGATGGTGTTCATAAGAGTGATTTATTTTAACAAAAACAAGAAGTGAATTCACTACTAGACACATAAATCTTCAAAACTTATTATTAGGAAAGTATATGGTAATCAGCACTAAAATAAATAAAAAACATAAACGAACGATGAGAATATAACGGAAAACGGGTAAAAATGCTTACCATCATGAAATATAAAATGTGTGAGAACAGGAAGGATGATAGCAAAAAATTAGTTAAATATGCATGTTAAAATTTGTAAAATTCTTTATTTCTTCACAGGACATGCTATAAGTCTTCACTCCGTAAAACGCAGGCAGTTCGACTAAGGTTTCCCTGTGTCAGCTGTCTTTATCCATATTAAATTTGACTTATTAATAGACGGAGTTTTATTTGCATTTTACTACGAAGAAGCTGGGATTGTATGGACATACGCGTGTCTTTGGTCCGGCGCCCCGGGTCGCCCCCCGCGACGGACACAGCTCGCGTTACCAGGGCTCCACGGGACGTTTGTTTAGCACAGCGCCCCGCAGAACTACGGCTGGTCATTTGTTTACCTGCAGTACATTCCGATACTATAAATAATGCCTTATTGATTCCTCCGTTCGAGGATGAAATTCTTCTTAATGCTACACGGTCATTTATTTGATTTGTATACTTGTTCCGAGGGCCATTGTGTCTGTACCTACATAGCAATAATGTTATATTAACCTATCTTATTACGCTAGCTCGGTATTTTATTGAATTATAAAGTTTATTATAGTTGTTTATGGCCGCCAGCCTGCATTTTATATCAACATCGATGTATTTCAGAATCGCTAAATGGTGAAATTTAATAAGATGATGGCTCTATTTTCATACGTTCCTCTTGCTGGACTGTCTAGAGTCTAGACTACAGTTTTATATGATCGTATGAGGGTTATTATTTGAAACGGTTATTTCCAGAATTTATTGGTTACATATTACCATATACATATCATGGAACAAAAGGAAAGAGTAAACACCACAGTAGGAGTGAGTATATGAATATTTGGGAAAAGTGTGGTTAAAAAGAATATCTTACTGACAAGAAGAACAAAGATCTGGAGAATGAAACGAACCTGAAGATAAAAGTTTTAAAAAAGGGCATAATATAAAACACTGAAACAAGTGGTATCCGATATAGTAACAAAAAAGAAGTAGAAGTAGCTAATCGAAAACAAGAAGCAAATACAGGAAAACATACATCCAATGTGAAAAAAATAGTCATCTCCGAGTAAATAGGCAATATATAACAAGAAGACGGAAGAAAACGACCCAAAAATTGGAAAAATGGAATGGAATAATAAGTATAGAATTAAAAAAATAAATTGCAAGCAAAAGAACAAGCAAAGAGTAACTATGGAGAAAAAGGCAGAGAACAGTATACAAATAAGCAAGAAAAGAAAAAAGTAGGACTAAATATGAACAAAAAAGAAAAGACATAAAATAGAAGGAAGATATCGAAAATAAGTATAATAATATTAAAGAAATTGCAAAGAAAAATAATATAGAAGCAGAATAACATAGAAAAGGCAACAGAAGACATAATAACGACATGCATGACAAAATCGAAGTACAATAGTAGACCCAATAAGTGAAAAGGAACGTAAAAAATTCTTAAACGAAGACGTAGAACCAAATGATAAAAGCAATAGCAATAATATAAATAATAGATAATATATAATAATAAAACAGATAAAATTGGTCACGCCCGGAAGGACATACAAAAACATTAAAGCGATAATAAATAAGAAGATAAAAAAATTTGACAAAATAAAATAAAGTAAGAAAGAGAAAAAATGGAATAAGAAGAACTCACAAAAGACAGTTAATTACGACATCACTTAAAATATGAAATAAGTTGTGGAGTCCAAGAAAATAATAATAAAATAAAGTAAGAAAGAGAAAAAATGGAATAAGAAGAACTCACAAAAGGCAGTTAATTACGACATCACTTAAAATATAAAATAAGTTGTGGAGTCCAAGAATTGGGCTAGAAAGGAACAGTCAATATCCAAGAATAAAAAAAAACAGCAGCTATTATGTATCAAGAAAACAGAAAATACGACAAAGTGCCATAAAATAATCACAAGAAAAGAAGAAGATAAAAAATAAAATGGAAGATATCGAACCCATAACCATGCGCTAAACATAACATAATGAATAAGTAAAAGAGAAGAAAATGGTAGAAAAGGTAATAGAAGACTTAAGAACGATATACAGGATAAAATCGAAAAACTGGCTGTGTGAAAGAACGTGAAGGAAAGAAATCGATCCCAAAATAAAAGCTAGAATATATTTGCAAAAATTTGAAAAATATTTAGTTAAACGGAACGAGTAAAAGAAGAAGAAAATGTGTAAGTTACAATGTAAAAAACGATCAAATTGAACACAGACAGAAACTAAAAGAAGAAAATAAATAAATAGTCGAAGAAAATTAAAAATTATAAAGAAAAAAAGTTAGAATTAGAAGAAAATTTCATAAACGACAGTGAATAAAGACAGAAACTACAAGAAAAACAGGAAGTAGGTCTTAAAACTTAAGAATTGGATTGAAAAGGCACAGATAGGAATAAAAAATAAGTAAATACTAGATATTAATAATGGTGAAGCTTCCTTATCCTTGCTTTTACATCCAATTGTCGCGTGTCACATTAATGACACGTGGTGATGTGGTGAGCATCATACATTAGAAAATAGCATTAGTACCCCTTGTTCACTCGAACGCAGGTACCCAATTACTTAAAACTACTGAGCAGGCTGTCTGCGGGGCATCGAGTCGGGGGTTAGAACTCCCGACCTTCCGTACCGGAGCCCAGTGCTCTAACCACTGGACCACACTGGTGCTAAACACTAGACATTATGAAATACAAACAGAAACTTCAAGTAAAATATAGAGCACTAAATAATACAAACCGGAAATACAGAAAAGAACTATTACGAGGAAATAAAAACGAAAAACACTACTTAATAATAAATATTTAACACGGGTGGAAGCGAATGAAAAGGTAAACCAAAAATAAATTAAATTAACAATAATTATTGGAATTAAATGTTTAATGTAGCAGACGAAATGCCATTAAGAGCAAGAAATACCAAAAAGTACCAACATGAATAACGAAAGAATTATAATTATGATAACGTGGGCCAAACAGATGATATGAAAACCTGAAGAAAGAAGACATTAAACGTGCACGTTTAATATTCTAATATTAAAATTCTAAGCGCCTGTTTCGATATATTCCCTAACGGGATACACTTTTGCACCCATAATAAAAAATGTTCCAGCAGTTCCAGCCCTAAGAAAAATCTCTGTAAAAGAGCCACACATAACATTTTAGTAATTCATTTTACATTGTTTTAGAGTATTAGTCTTAATTGCATTAACTCAAATAATATGCACCCAAATCAGCAAACGTTAGTATTTTCTTTAGTAAATGGAGTTTTCTTGCAATACATATTTGCTATATTTTGAAAATTGTTGGAGTTGACTTTTTATTTCTGCTTTATTTAAGTATTATTTATATTTTGAAGTGCTGCGAAAATAAGTCCGCTCAGTTTTCTTGAAGTGGGGTAATTTATTAAAGAAAATATTAACGTTCTCCGATGTGAGTGCATACAGAGTGCAACACATAAAGTGTCCTAAGCGTATTTCTCGCTTATTTGAAGAGATACGAAAAAATTGCTTACTATGTAAATTAATTATGGCAAATTTAGATATTGAAACATAGTATCCATATAATATTTGGACTTCAGGTTTTGAAGGAAATGATATCAACTTTTGTTTTTTAAATAGCATGGTATATTTTATTTTACTCTGTTTTGTAGAGAATTTTTTCTCTATTCAACCATCTTAAATAACCATACCCTTACATAACATAAGTTTAAAATATCACCAACAAAAATAAAGTAAGGTAAAGTCCAGGCGATGATTTCGCTCATATTTTCAAAAGATACTGTAAACCTCAAAGTAGAATAAAATACCTTGTATCCGATAATTTTATACCATAAGGAAGAAATTTATAAATTTACCTTAAGGTGCAATGATGTTCCTAAAGGGGTATTATATTATATCTTTACTCTACACCTCAAAGTGAAATAAAATACCTTAATCCGGTAATTTTATACGATGAGGTAGAAGTTTATAAATGTACCTCAAGGTACAATGTTGTTCCTAAAGGGGTATAATATTATACCTTCACTCTAAACCTCAAAGTAGAATAAAATACCTTGCATCCGGTAATTTTATACCTTCAAGTAGTTTATTCTAAACTTACCTTAAGGTACAATATTTTTCCTAACGGGTTATTATATAATACCCCTGCAAGGAGAATAAAACACCTTAGCTTCCGGAAAGGTTGATTAAACGGAATAAATACCTTGAGGTATTCTTTCATTCCTCTACAAGATTGTTTTACCTCTGAAGGTAAGAAAAACTACCTCTCCATTTTACTTCTACCTCTTTTCAACCTTTAAAAATAACAGTGTGGGAAAAATAGCAGAAATTGCTAGAAAAAGCGAAACATACGAATAGAAAACAATGACAACGGATCCTTCCCATTTTGATGAATTACTATTAGTAATTAAAAGATAATAACGGGTATTAGGAATAAGGATTATAAACGCACTGGAGTAAAGAACTATTATATATTGGATAGACAACAGCTGATGATAATGACGATGATGATGATATATCAAAAAATTAAAGAACCATAAGAATGGTTATTCAGAAATAGAAATCGAAAGTGGAACATAGGAAAATACAAATGTGTAAATAATAGAAAGAATTAGTGAAGACAATAAAAACGATAAACAAGAAATATATGAAGTATAGGTAAAACGAAATAGAAATAATAATGGATAATGTGAAGAAGCAAAAATAGACGTACTGAAAAGAGAAATTGAAAAAACTATAGGTGATGTGCCACTAAAAGAAAGTTAAACGAAGAGAACGAATGCAATGAAGATATGCAGAGACAAGCGATAAGAAGTAGAAAAATACGAACTAATAAACATTATGTCTTTAATTAAAAATGGAAGAAAGACAAAACAAATTAATAAAGAAAAATTCAACAACGGAAACATAACGAGAAATAATAGAAATTAGAGGGAAAGGAAATGAAAGCCGAAACGCGAATTAAAATAAAATATCTAGAAGTTGTCTAGGAAGAAACAGAAGTCAAAAATGGAAAAATACAGTAACTATAGATATCGAAGGAAACTTCTTGGCCGGATTAATAATGAAACACAGTTTTGGAGAAGTTATGTGGGCATTTAATAAAATTCTTTCAGTTTTAATAAGTTAGAACATCCGCATAACTTCTCCAAAACTGTGTTTTAGTAACTATAGATATATATGCACCAAGATAAAGCTTGTTATAGCTATTATTCTTAGTTTTGTAAAATGTTACTTAATGATTATACCATTCATAAGTTCTTGAAAAATTTAAAGCGTTTTGACATGAAAGTGGGTTTTAAAATACAAACATTGGTATAATATGAACAGCACAAACTATGTTGGAATGATGTTGATCTTTCGCTACATTAACGAAACAGAATTCAATTGTCCATTAGCCTTTCGAACGGTGCTCACTTATCAATTGTTGTGAAGTTTCGGTTCATTCCGGCACTAATAGAAAAAGTTGCAACTCATCATTCTTTGCGTTCCACGATTTTATATAACAGCTTGACCAGCGTCTGCTTTATGAATATAATACGGCAACATTCCTCCGTCCGTACCTGTTTCAACAAATATTTGAATAAATCTCGAAATGATGTAGTGTTCCCGAATCCTCTTTCAATTCATGGCAGAATCGTCCCATAAATAAGGCAGCGATCTTTACACATAAATAATGGTTTAGTGCGAACTTATTCATGGATTTGGGAGCATTCAGAATAAAAACCCTGCGTATGTGCCCGAGGCAGAGAGTGACAGTTTCTAGGGAACAATAGCAATCTGGGGTGGACCACCACCGTTCAACTTAATCCGCAACTCAAAACATTCTCACTCTTTGTCAGCGACGCGTTTACGTTGTAGCCCTTCCAGAGTAAGATGTTAGCAAGATGTACGGAGTTAGAGGATCAGTCTATTGAGGACTGCTGAATACAGAAGCTGGGAGGGATGAATGCAAAGTCAGCCTTGGTCCTTGGTCCTGATTAGGTCGTCCGTCTTGGAGAGGCCCGTCGATGAAGAATGGCCGTGGAAATTGTGTGTAGATGTAATTCAATCGAAGACACTAATGTGCTGCCGCAATAAATCATGATCTCAATGCGTGTTTTGGTTGCGGGTGGCCAGAAAGTGTCAGAGTTAGGCGTGCTGACTTCATTACCGTAAACACGGCATCGCACCTGGGCCATACATCATGGGCTCTACCGAGCCCGGGCTCTTCCGGCCAGCTTATTGGGAACAGGACAGCTGTGATAATGTGCTTTAGTTGGGCACTCCGCGGGACACCCCGCACTTAATCACTGCGTTTTCAATTCGCTGCTATTCCCAGAATCTCATTGAGGAGGAATTCTTGCTCGCCGGTGCACGTCGGATTATCTCAAAAGCTATATTTAGATAATTTTCAATTCGATTGTCATGGCGCTTGAATTATGCGCACGTTTAACATGAATTTGCAGTTACCTGCCTCGCGAATGTAGCGGCGAATAAATTTCCCAGCCATCATGCAGCATGTGCTTGTTGCGTTGAGATTTCGAAAAAAAGGGCAGCGTTGCTAAATGAACTTATCTTCTGGTGCGCCAAGTGCCGCCACTACTTAACCCTTCACTTACTTAAGTAATGCTTGAGCAAGGACTTCTTAATACCGAAAATATGGCCGGAGTTAATTTATCTTCAAGCCTACGTTCGAACAACGAACATTATTTGATGTATAATTTATTGGTCCTTTCACTTTCATACCTTATTCTATAGAAAACTTGATTCCGCAAACGTAAATAATCTGATTAGAATGCTTTAGGCATTCCTATAGCTAATTGAATGACAAGAAATTTAATTATTTAGTGATAGCAACTTTATTGCGAACCCTACAACTCAATCGCAGTAGGCATCCATGCTACGTAAGTGAGGTAAACTCAAGTTGCCCTTAGTCTACGTATACGTCATCAGTTATTTAGCGACACCTTACTACGTTTATACAACGAAAAATGAAAGTATGCAAGCAAAAATCAACTGTTTGTCACATATCATGCAAAACACGAATTCGTTTTCAGAGCGGCATGTCAACATAAAAAACAGGGCGCGAACGCGAAGGAAACAAAATCCCTAGTATTTATGTAGTTTCGTATTTTACACAGAAATTAAAAAATATTTAAACCCAAAATCATAACTGTTACAACTACATTACACGACCTTACGAGTAAACATGATTTTACTACGTAATTTAACAAAAAAAACTGATTTTTTTTAGTTTATTAGATATGGCTCTATAAATACTTCTTCTTAGAGTGCTTTATCTCTTACGAGACGTAGCGATCTTCTCTCCTATGCCTGCGTTGCACGTTTATAGTGCCACAGACATAGAAGACCTACAGCTTAACGTAGGCTCCGAACCACGGGAAATGTAAACACTTCTACTCCAGAAAACATTTACTAGGCAGAATACATCCCTGGTATGCCATTGCCTTGCTAGGGAGAACGGCCGTTAAATCTTAAAACTTAATAATTAAAAAAAAAATTAGTGTAGCCATGGAGTAGAACCTTAGAGTCCGCTACTTAAAATTTGACAGTTTTTAGCATCTGTTAAAACGTTTCATCTGTTTCTTCTAATTTATTTTTAAATTCTACTGTATTTATTTTAAAATACTGCGGAAAATTCAGGAAGTATCCAAACAGACGATAGACATTTTGAGTCTTTCCTGTAAATAATTCTCGATATCATTTTCTGATTTCGGTTCTCAGAGGTAAATCTTCTTTATTCTTAGTATTACTATTCCAAAGTCGGTTCTTGAATTTTTGTACGTGTTTGAACAAAACAATATTTGGCCGCTCCTCTATCCAACTAAAATATTTTTCGGCAATTTGGTCGTCATCGAATTAAGGCTGTGGACATGTATCCACGCAGCGCACGCTTAGAACCGACTCTGTACTGTTCCGTAATTGTTCTAAAGTTACATTGGGATAATCAAATCTTTACCATGCAGTTCGTTTCTTGTTTCTTCCTGGTAGTTTTAAAATAAAATACATTTGCCTTATTTATTTTTATGTAAGATGAAAATTTTATGCTCATCAACCTGAACTGGAAATAATTTTCATAAAATTATCGGTAATAATTTAATAGAAGCACTTGTTGTGTTGATATTTTCACGTTGAAGGGTCAGTAATTAACTTTTAAACTGACACTGAAAGCGATATTTCCAAAATAATAACTGGCATTAAGAAATTATCAAATTTATAAAATTTCTCCTTAGCAGTTGTAATTTTTCTGACAGTAATTAATGTAAACTAAACATACGCATTGTAATTTTTGTGGTGTCCTATGAAGACATTATCTATTAGCATCATTTGATTTATTGATTTTTGGTTAGAATTGTGGAGGTTTTATGTATATTAATTAAATGACAAAACAATGAAACTTCAATTCACTAATGCTGGCGAATAAAGATCTTCTCACTGTATCAGGAATCCCATACCTTATTCACTGTATGCACTTATACTACACATATAAACTAGCATTTACCAATCCTAGGTTATTTTCTAGGTAGCCTCATTTCAGTATAATTAGTTGTTATTTAACTTTTTTGAAATGCGTCAATTTTCTCAAACAGTAGTAACAAAAATTCACTGGTTATAAAAATCTTCTATAATCAATTTCAAGATATTAATCAATTATTACACAAATTGTTAATTGTTGCAATTATTCGAGCCTAATATTTTCACTTGGAGACAAGTTTGCGAAAAATATTATCTAATTACTAAACACGGAAAGCTAGGGAATATTTCAAATATTTTCAACAAATCTAAATATCTTTCCGTGGAATATTTTTATGGAAAATTTTCAGAAAGACGTTAGCCGATTCACTTAATATAGGAAATGCTAGGAAAATGCTTTCCAATGTTTGGTTAGAAAATATTGAAATCTCTTCTAGATACTTTCAGAATAAAACCAAAATTGTCAAATTGTATTTATTCCAAACCTAAAAAGACATCAGCCTAAAAGTGTACATAGGAATTTTTGCCTTCTGATTTACTAAAGACAGCTTAAATATATTTTATAAATTACAGGATACACTGTAATGTTTTTATCATTGGCAGCCTTTTCGTTCCACTGCTGGGCATTGGCCTCTTCTCTACCACGTTTTCTTCTCAGCGCTAAGGTAGAAACACGGGAGACCTACAGTTTAACGTCGAATCCGAACGACGGAAATTCCATAGATGGTTTCTAGCATTAAGATCCCACGATTGCAAGTCAGATTGGAAAATTGTGTATGGTGGGTTGTAGACAAGATTTTTATAAATCTGCATAGTACTGCTAAGGTTTCGAACCCAAGCCGGAATCGACGTTTTACTCAGATAGCGAGCGCTCTACTAACTGAGTTACCACCACACCACACATTATATTTATAACATGTTAAAAAAATACAAAATAATATCTCATTAAAAAAATACTGCACTATATGTCGCGAAAACATTTACTTTGTCTCTATCTCGTAGATTATGTATGCAACATCTCTTACTGAAAATATTCTCGCTGGAAAGCGAGCGAAGCTTCCAGCAGCCGATTGAAGGGTCTTTATGGAAGTATTTTTCTATCCGCTTTGATTAACCAGAACACATTTCACGAAGCGCTTTAAACATTTATATAGTCCGCATGTCCTATGTCCCTCCTACGTAAATATTTGTTAAATTTGTTATTAATTAAAGATCGCGTTTATAGCCAAGTAGCACACAACATCTAACTTATGGCCTACCGATATTAACCGTATATTGGTTTCTTGGGTGAACATTTTATCGTCCGCATACTTTTATCCAATGTTCTACCAATATTGGCTCGGTAACATGTCTGTAGAAGCATTGAATAAAGGATGGTTTTAATGTTTGCTATTACCAACACAGTTGCGAAACACCATTTTTACCTGTTTACTTTATGCTAGTAGTACATTGGGCAACTAAGCTATTGCCAATGTATTCTGCCAATATTTTACCAATATAGTTGTTAAACATCATTTTAACTTCTTTATTTCATATTAGTACAATAACGGGCAACCAGTAGATTGCCAATATGTTCTGCCAATATTTTACCAATATAGTTGCCAAACGTAGTTTTTAACTGTTTACTTCATATTGGTACAACATTGGGCAACCAACGTATAGAAAATGTATTCTGCCAATATTTTATCAAGATACTTACCAAACAACATTTTTACCTGCTTACTTTATATTAGTACAACATTGGGCAACCAACGTATTGCCAATATATTCTGCCAATATTTTGCCAAGATAATTGCCAAACAACATTTTTACCTGTTTACTTTATATTAGTACAACATTGGGCAACCAACGTATTGCCAATGTATTCTGCCAATATTTTACCAACATAGTTGCTAAACATCATTTTAACTTCTTTATCTCATATTAGTACAATATTGGGCAACCAATAAATTGCCAATGTATTCTGCCAGTATTTTACCAACATAGTTGCCAAACACCTGTAACGATATTTTCGCCTAGGTTGTCCGCAACCCATTTCACTCTAGTTTGCCCTCACTCTTTTCCAGCATTTTGACTAGTACGCATGATTTAATTTAGTTAAACAGGATTTCCAGTAATTGATTCTCTGCATCTGACAGAAAACGAACGTGTCGTTGAGTTGGTTTCCCGTAAAAGTGTGTTTCACTGGAGTTATCTCAATTTTCTGTGAAAATCATAGTTTGTAACGTAATCTTTGTAGTTTGATCGACTACATTACTGACATTTATTGTCGCTTTATATCAACGTTCCGTTCCCTTCTTGATTTTTGGTCGTATCAATCGTAGATTCGATTGGTAAGTTTTCTTTGCCTTTAAATAGCTGGCCTAATTTTCTTTGTATTCGAAATTAGACAACTTGGAGATGGTGAAATTCGTTTGAAGAATTGGTACTTTCTATGGAAAAATCTGCTGTCTGCGAGATATTAGAATTCGAAGTCATTCCGGCCGTCACATCGAGAGCACGTGCGGACTTGGAGCTGCTTCAGGAATTCCCAGACCAAATTAAAGCAAGGGAAGTGCAAATTTATGTTCAATCCTGATAATTTCGAGTTATTGTAAATAATCTTGTGTTTGTATGAACTTATTTATATCTTGGGGTAGATAAAATCTACGTTATAATTGTACATTGTGTTTCGAATTATTTCATATGTAATATACATTGATACTTTAGTTTGTACAAGTATTAGCGTACATAATCACGGTAGTTTCACTGTATATACAGCGTGAGTCAACAGGAGCGGTAATATTGCGTTTTGTTCGAGTTTCACAGCGATTTTTGATTTTCTTTGAACTACGCTGTACTCCTCGAAAGGCCTTTCGCGAATTGAGTGTAGGACGCGATTTGAGGGCGTTGGTTTGGGTTCTGAAACGCAGTATTTTTACTCTTCCTTGGGTCAATCATTTTGGGCTGTATTGAGTGATCGCGTACTTGTGTACCGATACCGGTTACGATTATATTATATTTCATTGTTACCAATTTGGGGTTTGTGTATATACGTGCTACACATTTATATTTGCTGTTATTAAACATTATTGCTGCAACTGGGCTTGTTATTTATTGTTTCCTATCATTGTTTCGGTAGCAACGAATTAAGTAAGTAATGAACTGTGGGTACGACTAACCAATCAACATCTGCGTTAATGGTAGTGTATTTTATTATTAGTCGTTGGCGCCCTTCTTTTTTTCAGGTAATTAACAAAAGTTAGTTAATATATATTTATTCGAGCAAAGTAGTGAACCGCCCATCTTCGATTGAGGTTCCGGGAGGCTATCATTAACACATTATATACTTACTTAGTTGGACATTATCAGCAGGCGTCACACACCATTTTTACTTCTTTACTTCAGTTTGGTACAACGCTGGATAACCAACATATTTCCAATGTATTCTGCCAATATTTTACTAATACACTTGCGAAACAACTTATTTACATGTTATTTTTATGGTGGCCATATATTGGCGGGCAATATATTATCCGGCTTAATAGAACGTTAACATTTATAATAATAGGCCAATATTTGCAAAACATATTGGTCCAATAACGATGTGCTACTTGGGTACTTATGAGTAACAGTAGATGGTTTTTGAATTCTTCAAAATAATGTTTTACCAAAACAAAATACTATCGCAATTTTTAAATCAATTTCGCAATCCGCAAGTCATTATATATGTTATCACGAAGGTGTTTTGAAATAACAAAAGGTACTTTTCTAAAAAACTGACCGGATATTTTCTTCAAGTTGTTGATACAATTCCAACAGGAACTTCATTTATTGGACACGTTTTATAATATTTTTTGGGAATATTATGTTCTCAAACAGCTAAATTTTCCAACGACGTTTATGTATTCGTTAATCTGTAGGTCACTAATTCAATAGCATCAATGGAAAATTCTTCACACTGTATAAAGGGTTTGCACCACTTTATTAAATATACAGAAATTATTCATTGTGAAACTTTAATTCTTAATTCGGCCAATTGTTAGTTCTTGATTAAACGTAATGCGAGTCAGCGTTAAGTAAAAATTGCTGAGGAGGAAACATCGCTTAGCCGGGAAGCCGGCGGAGGTAAATATATTTATAAAATTATATTAGTTAGTACAATATTTAACAACAACGATTTAATTAATACAACTTTCTTTAGAATTAAACCGAGATTCGCTATATGTTTCTAAACTATGACTTCCCATGGATATATTTTCTGCATCCAGTAAATCCTAGGGTGTTTATATAAACATTTTTAACCTGAAACACTTCGATTTCGTGGTAGAACATTTGGGTAAACATTACGCGATTCACTTGGCACATGTTACATACATGATCATTCATCAAATATCTATTAACGTTACTATTTAGAACTTTTTATAAATAACGTAACATTTTCTAATTAATTTTGTGTTTTATGCCAAAATTTTAATTTATTACTTATTTGTGCTACCCTATTTGTTAGTGGTTAGCCTTGTTTTTGTTTTCTATTTACGCTTTGAGTTCGATTAAAACCAAAGCAAATATAATAAATCAGCCTTTCGTATTTCGAGCTCGAAAGCACAACAATAAAAGCTCGGCGTAGAATGTTAGAATTTACAGTAACACATTGACGTGTAAAATCTGGTCGAACCCTATTGTACACCGCGACAATATTGTCGACTTTTTGATCCGATTTGTCAGATCGTCCGGTGGGTGGGTCAGGAAGCTCTGATCCTTTTTCTATATCGTTTGCAGTCCAACAGCGCGTTCCTGCATCCGAAAGGACGCGTACGGGTGCGTAAATCGCAATGGGAAACTGTACAGTGGCCAATATAATCCGCTTTCTGTCCGAACTTCAGCAGATATAATGATGAAAATAACACATGTGACAGCATACGCGTTGTCCTGCCTATAAGGGTGTCTTACTGTCAACGCAACAATTGCTTTGTGTTGTGTCGAACTGAAAAAGGCCCATTCCCTACCCCCTAATCGCATTACCGACTGAGTTGTTTGCTACAAACTTGCTAATTATTGGCACAAAAGTTTTGCCATGAGAACTAGTTCTCTCCACTTTTAATCGTGTTTACCTACGAAGTACCTGAGAAAATCCTGTCATCTTAATACCCGACAAATTTAATCTCGTTCGGAAGGAAGGATCTGACAGGACCCTTAGATATTCTTCTTAACTTGGGCTTTTAGATTTTAGGATAACATTCACGTTTCCGCTCCTTTAAAATCTTGGGGTTTGATAGCCTTCCACCTAATTGGAGACACAATTTAAGAATTATAACTCTGACCAGTGGCGTA
Organism: Limonius californicus; assembly: GCA_014611495.1. Classification (NCBI taxonomy): domain Eukaryota; kingdom Metazoa; phylum Arthropoda; class Insecta; order Coleoptera; family Elateridae; genus Limonius; species Limonius californicus. The sequence continues at coordinate 24,019 of JABXWE010026262.1, forward strand.
TCTATGGAACGAATGCCCCTCTGCCTCTTCCAAACATATTTTTGTACCAACGATTTCAATATAAATACAGTATGATTAATGGTAAATTTTCTATAAATGACTGGCCATGGTAAACATATTATGCGTCTTCACTTGCCTCTTACAATTTACATTTTTTGCAACACAACACAATTTATCGTCAAAGTCAAAATCAGTTACTACAACGATATTTTTACTCCCAATAATACAAAATATTTACATTTGAATATGTCAGTTTAGAAATAATGAGAAAAGGCAGTGTATACAATCTGATAGTGTATTCCATACTTCTTGTTGTTTGTAACAGTTCATATTTAGATTGCTTGACAACCTAGATCCTTTACGATAGCTCTTTGGTGCTGTTAAATAATTACGCGTTACACTTTGCCTGTAAGGTAGTCTGACATCGCACCATTGGCCGTTTTGATGGTTTTGTATCTAGAAAATGCAGTATATGGCAGAGCGATTAGTGCACTCTAATAACTAGATGATACAATTACAGAAAATTTCGGACTATTTTGTGTTGCAAAAACAAGACACACTAGCGAACCAGAGCATAAGACAAGCTAGTAACATAATATCATTCGACAGCAAATATCTATTCCCAGAAGCTTTTGTTTAAAAGATCAATATAATATGTCACTTACATTATTACAATTAATCGGTGCACAATCCAATAACTGCAACTCTTTGAAAAGCCTCACCAGCGATGTAAAATACTTATAATATGTGGTTATGTTCAATATGTTTACCAAACATAAAATAATGTTTCATTTTTCGTACGATTTGCGTTCTTAATTTTCGATTCAACTTTTTTAAGTTTGCAATAAAATCTAATTAAGAATAGCCAACATGGATTATTTAAAACACCCGAAATAAATCCATTTGTCTGCACTCGTGCCTGCTACTTACATCCTTGTCGTTTTCAAAATTGTTTTTAATGGTTTTCATTGAGGGTAAAAATTGTTTACTACATAAAGTCTTTTAACAGCATTTTTAATGCAATTAACTAAGTTGCCATCTTCAGTACTAATTTGAACTAACTAAAGCATCTTGGCTAAGGAATACATCTGGAGATAAATTCTTCTCCAAGTTAACAAGGAAAATTCAATGTTTAATATAGAATATAGCAGTCGTTGAAAACGATTTCCATTAGCTTGCAAAGACGAACTTAAACACCAATTCACATTATTTAAAACATGTGTAACCGAGCAGGTAATCCCATCCTCCAGTTTTTAGATGGTATACATTAGTCTCTAAAATGTTGTGTTTTTGAGATCACAAAAGAAAAAAGTATGAGTAATGTACATACGACATGGTGATGATGATTTGAAAGAGCGAGATCTAGGACGCGGTTTTCCAAGCATCTCTATGCACTTAGGCAACATTTGGCCCATTGTACACCCTAACTAAGAATTTTGCCTATCTGGGGTAATTCCAACTCCAGTAGTGATTTTTAACGTGTCACACATCGCAGTGACACGGGACCTACGGCTTTACTTCTTATCCGACAGAAGGCGCAATTTCAGATTTTTCCCCGCTAGAAAAATCTCGCCGACCTCAGCCAGGTTCGATCCCGCGTCCCTCGAATCTAAAGGCAAACGCGCTAACCACTAGACCACCGCGGCCGGCATACATACGACATACTCCACTTCTTAAACAATCGCCAAAAAATCCCAGCCAATAATTTAACGTTGCTAGATACAGCTATGTCTATATACTACAACACCGTCTTGTTGAAAGTAACCAAGCTGTAGTAGATCGCCATGCAGAACTTTTTATAAAAACATTAGCAGTATTGGTTGAGTATCTTTCCGCAGTAACAGATTCTCAAAAACGATTTAGTATATCAATCGTCTTCCAGAAACAGCATCCCAGACATCAATGTTCACGTATATACACGAAGATTGCCACCACTTCATTACCCATTGGTTGTGAATTCACACAATAAAATGAATCCAGGCATCTATACTTCGTCTCACAGATTTACCTAGCTACCAGTTTAACGCAAAACTATACAAACTTAAACATCGACCTTCCCGTTTGCTGATGGATTTTACTTAAAATGTCCAGTGCCATACGCATTATTAATTTTCAACGTTTAGGCAATTTACTATAGGATTCATTCCACAATCATCTACATTGTCAAATATAACTTTAACAGGTAAAGTTATACTACCAAGATGAAATATTATATATAGCCTTTACTTATATTGTGATTTAACTAATAATGCTTCCTGTTTAAGCTTAAAATTGTTTGTTGGCTTTGCATGAGTCATCCATCAACGATTCCCTAATTACGTTATCCATAGTACACATCGCATTACCAGTACAATAATGCAGTACTACTGATCATTTGTAGAAGTATAAAAACTCCATGGGGTTAATAATCGCCATTGGCTTTTAGCAGTTAGTTGATGTCATGTAAAATAAATATTTATTTTTGTTTTCCATTATGTCAAATCGTGAATTAAATAATGAAGATTTTAGAACGAAGTATTAGTTGTAACGCCTTAAATGTGGAAAAACACCGTTGAGCAGGCTGAAAAATTCATTCATAAGTGGTGGAAACGTGAACGTATGATTGAAGAAGGATGACCAATTGTAATTACTTTAGGTTTGGATTCAGACGCCGATTATACTGGTATTAGCGACGATTATTATGTATAACTGTTTATTACCTGATTTACTAAAAATTTGAAATTATATATATATATATATATATATCCGGAAGGAGAGTATTTGGTCGTAAAAATTATGAATTTTAAGATGTAAGTTGTTGGGGTAATCGACCAAGGGCAAAGAAATTAAACCACCCTTTGTTTATTTAGCTAAGCTTTCGGAAAAAACTTTATTCCATCATCAGAGCAAACTGTAACAAAATGAGAAGCCGAGGATAACCTCAATAAAACAGTATGATCTACGTAATACTTA
>JABXWE010026263.1:0-11683 GCA_014611495.1 Limonius californicus
ACCAAGAGCTGCGGGAAGGGTACTTCCAGCAGGATGGCTCGCCTGTTCATTGTACTCTGGAGAACTTGAATTTTATTCAGGAATTCTTCGGCAATAGAATAATCAGTCGGAACACTCCAGTTGCTTATCCACCCAGGTCCTGTGATTTAATAACGTTGGATTTTTTTGTCTGGCCCTATGTGAAAAATTCAATATATCAGACACCAATACAAAATTTAGATGAGCTTACAGCAAGAATAATTCATAAATGCAACGAAATAAATAACTCACAGCACATGCTCGAAAATGTGTCTCGAAGTTTACAAAAGCGAGCAAGATTGTGTATAGAGCAAGGGGGGGACATTTCGAACACTTGCTGTGAAAGAAATCTTGACGAAAAACCTGTAATTTACTTACCTTAATAAATTACAAATCAGTTGCAACTAAATACTTGTTCATTTTCACATTTTGTTGGGCCAAAATTTTTAACTACCTCAACTGTCACACAGTTTGACATACAGGTAAATGTCATTCAAAGCTCATTACAGCTGACTGCAGACGGAATAGCTTTATTTCTAGGCTTGCTGCAATTGACTTTTTAAAAAAATCACTTTGTATTTATTCTTAGTAAAATATAAACAACAAAAATATTTACAAAAGTAATAATTTTATTTTGTAATTGATTGTAATTATTGAAAAAGAATTGAGTTTGTTGATATAATTGTCAAAATATAGCAACAATGGTTGAAAATGATTTTGTTTAGTTTGTATTATACGTGAAACATGAAAAAATAAGTTTCTCGTTATAATTATATGTTGAAATACAACAAAAAACGTAGAAAATGATTAAACAAACAATTTTTGGTTGTCCAAATTAAAAACCATTAATCACTTTTTCATTATATGTTGTCATATTCTGCAATTCGTGTACTATTATTAATTCTTAGAAAAATTTAAATAATAAAAATGTGAATAGTAAATGTTCAATAATTTGGTTTAATTTGTAATTATACCGAATCTTCTAAAAAATTCAATTTCTCTATAACTCATTAAAATACAGTGAAAAAGCCTGAACATTACCTAATAGAGAATTTTTAATTATCTAAACTCAAAACTTTTAGCTCTTTTCCATTAAACCTTGTCATTTCTGTATTCCAAGTAGTGTTTATTTTTAGCAACCTTTAAACTGCAAGAATTGTAAAAAATGTTTATACAGAATGGAATTTGTTATAGTTAGAGAATTTTTAAACATAGCCAATTTAAAACAATAACTTATATTTTTATCTTATAATCACACTAAGATGTATATTTGAATGCATTCTTCAAAATTCCGAATAGAAATTGTTTATTGTTTCCATATTTAGTAAAATAATTTCTGCATTGTAATTTCTACATTACAACAATTTTCTTTGCAGTAGCTATTGCACCGACAAATCTATTCTTCTATGTATGTCGCATTTTGTCACAATCCAAATGCTTAGGAGGTATTCAACATATTTATACCACATTTAACAGCTGGTTATACAACACCAGATCGTACATTTTGTCTTGATCTACCGCTTACGATCATTTTTAACAGTGGGAAAGCTACTACAAAATCAGAAGTGGGATTTTTTTGAAATTTCTGTGTACATCGAACTTGATGTTATAGAGCACAGCCTTTATTCATTGTGTATGCAATTAGTCGCTTTAGATGTGCATGCCTTGCATGGCACTCTGTTCTAGGCTGCTGCTGCCGCTGCACCTCTACTAAAAACCCCTCTATCGACTGCCCAACAGGCCAGCTACGCCGCAGCTGCCACCTACACAGCAGTGGCCGCCCGATACGGGGCCGCCCAGCCTGTCGCAGGCTATGCTGTGGCCGGCTACGGTAGAGATTATGCCGATCCTTATTTGGGACATGGAATCGGGCCTATGGCAGGATATGGGGTATGTAATCTTAATTGTAGTTATTCCCACAATTGCAAACTTTTGTTTTGGTTGGTTCTTCATTGGAATTTTAGCGCTGTAGAATGCAGTAGAATTGTAGAACTGCCTATGGAATGCGGGACAACTTTCAAAATACTAAAAGTGAAATATTCACGTGTTACATGTTGTGTTGTCAAAATTTTGTTTTATTGTTAATGAAGTGCTGAGTCTATTTCATACATTTTCTTTTATATATTTTTGATCCGTAATTCAACTATATACTCTAGATGTCATAAGGGATTGGTATTAAGTCTATTTATGTCTCGTATGATTTGCAGGAAGATAAGCTTCTGTATTATTTGTGCAGAGAATATTAACAAAAACAAGTTAAAAATTACTAATTTGCCAATTCCTTTCGATAGTACTCTTGGAAAACCTTCATTTTTTTAAATTTATTTCTTTTAAATAAAATTTTGATGTGGTTTGGATTTTGCGTCAGGTCAACCGATAATTAATTGGTTTTAATTTCTATTAATATTTATACATCGTCTCTGCCTAGGCAGGCTTTCCTCTCATATTTTAAATATGGTATACATAAAATGTTTAACAAGAACTAACATATAAATATTTTAAATGTATAATTGGTCTTATTAATATGTTATATAAATAATCCATTTCAAATCTCTATAACCGCAAGAAGACTTGGGTAGGTCAAAGCGTTTTATAATTATGAATACAAATTGAAACCAATTAAATATTAGCATAAATTGACACAAAACACAAACCAAATTAATAGTTTATTTAATCACAGGTTTAAAGGAAACTAAACAGTTGGAATAAGTCACAATAGAATTATACAAAATATTGTCAACACAACTACTGAGTGTCCATAAATGATTGTTGTTGGGATACTGATGGCTTTGGAATTTAATAATTTGTTACCCTCGGGATCATACTGTATCACGTGTAATTTAATAGTTGTAATGTAGTTTGATGACATTGAGAGATTGTTATTTTAAACGATTGTGCATGTATTTTATGTACAGGAATTTAGGATATTCCTATCTTCTCTAAACGGCAAAATGAAAGCATTTTGGTTATGCTAAATTTAAATTAAGATGGGTTTTCTATTTCTATTAGCTAACATTTCCATTACAGCGGAAGCCCATATAGGAATGAGTGCTACCTCTTGTTCACGAGCAGTAGCTATTTATTTACAAAACTTATTTTTCTTTTTGTTTTTTAAATTTTGCAAAGAAGGTATTCTATTAGAGAAACACCACTTTAAAATTTAATATGTAAGAAACACTTTCTTTTGTGTCAGAAAATAATTTTATCACATTTATTTTCGTTACAAAAATAAATTGACTAACCCTCTTGCTGGCCTTAAGGACGAAAGTAATAAAAATGTTAGTGAATTGAAATCAAATTAAACCTTATCTTTTGTCCTGCAGCTACGTTATCCCAAAGAGAAAGTGTATACAACTACAGTGCCTCGATTAAATAACAAACTGTCACTGTCATCACTTTATAGTAAATAAATATAAACTTTTTTTTATCAGTTGCTCATCTATTGTTATTTATATACAGGGTGTTAATGAGTTGCAGGGACAGACTTGTAGGGCTTAAAGTATACAAGAAAACAAACATTTTTTGTTTTTAAATGTATTGTCAAAAGTGGTTCCTTTCAGCGATAGAGCTTCTCGAAGATTCTTTAAGAACCGCCTAAATGTAGGCAACTCAATTTACTACCTACTATTTGTTTCCGTAACGACGGAAATTAATACAGGATAAATTTGTAAAGTGGGAAAGAAGGCTTTATTTATCCTATATTAATTTCCGTCGTTATGGAAACAAATGGTAAGTAGTAAATTGAGTTGCCTATATTTAGGCGCTTCTTAAAAATTCTTTGAGAAGCTCTATCCTTGAAAGGAAACACTTTTAACCATACATTTATTAACAAAAAATGTTTGTTTTCATGTATACTGTAAACCCTAGAAGTTTGTCCCTGCAATTCATTAACACCCTGTATATACATAAAACAAAAAAAAAATGGCAATTACAATAACTTAAGAAAACGCCCAAAAGTAATTACAGTCTGTTTATTTTTCACAGAATTTAAAGTAAGTCTTGAATTGACATTTTTGTAACAGTATGTTGATAGTGTACGAGGGTGGTTTGATAAGTTTGGTAAATTTCTATGAGATGGCGCCACAATTCCGTTGGTGACATCACCACGACGCGTCATTCAGGTTCTACAGACGTTTGAAGCGAGCATTGTAGCAGTTGCCACAAAAATGGAAAATCAGCTTCGTGCAGAGAAAAAAGCAATTTTATTTATAACCATTTCACCACAACGGATATCATTGAAGAAATTCATGATATCTTTATGGAAGACCGCGGAGTGAAAGTAGCATAGGCATCACAACGGAATGAGTGCACAATATCCTGCACAAAAAATTGCACATGAAAAAGCGCGCTATGGGTGCCGCAATTTTTAACTGTCGACAAAAAACGCATGGGAAAGGACATTTCAGCGTAGTGTTTGACAATGTTTGATCGCAATCTGTAGGACATTTTGCGTCGGTTCATGACCGTGAATCCACTACTCCACACCTGAGAATCACTGGTGGAAGCGTGCCGAAGAAGACGAATACCGTTTTGCCGGCTGGGAAGGTGATGGCCACTATGTTTTGGGATCCCCAAGGAATTATCCTGGTTGACTACTTGGAGATGGGAAAAACAGTAATAGGAACATGTTATGCAACATTATTGGCCTTTTTGAATGAAGAGCTAAAACAAAAAGGGTCAAGGTTGGCGCATAAAAAAGTGTTCCTTCGCTAAGACAAATACAAATCGACCTTCGCAATAATAAAATTACATGAATTATGCCTCAAATTGATTCCTCGTCCACCCTCTTCTCCGGACTTAGCTCCGTGCGACTTCAATTGATTCCTCGTCCATCCTCTTCTCTGGACTTAGCTCCGTGCGACTTCTTCCTGTTCTCAAACTTGAAAATTTGACTTGGCAGGAAAAAATCTCGTAAAATGTGGATGTCATCGCAGCCTTTGACAAAATCTACATTTCTGACAGACTGAAAAAATTGGAAACTTTTTGGACCAAGAGTGTAGCCCTCAACGAAAAGTATATGGAGAAATACAATTTTTTTTTCAAAACTAACGGTTGTTATCTCGTTTCTTTACCACACTTATCAAACTACCGTCGTATGTATGTACATACAAATTGTCATTGACTTGCTAACTTTGGAATGGAAATATTTTAATATGGAACCAAACTGTCTAATTTGTATATTTGTAATTTTAACTTTTAACTCTTTGTAAATAAGCTGTAAAGGTATAGATCACTGCGTATTATACAGGATGATGCTAAATATGTGCGTACAGCTAAGGTTACTTAACCCCTAAATCACCCAGTAAATTCCGGCACCGTTGCGGAGATATGGAGCGTCAATTCACTCAAACGCAAATCACTTTTTTGTTTCGCATCCGATTGGGATGAATTTGTTGTTTTAGAAAGCTAACAGTCCAAGCTTAATTTTCCGAGGAGAAAAATGTACAATTGAGTGTGAAAAGTGGATGAAATCTAACCCAGAATTGAATAGTTGATTTAAAAATCTGTAAATGAGAGTGTTAACCTAAATTTTTTTGTAGCTTTTGAACTAGTATTCTGGTGTCTTGGTCTTTTTTTATTCTTTTTAATCCAAAATTTAATTTTTAAGTTTTATATGACAAAGTTTTGAATAGATGGGGCCGTTGCAACCCAGGAGTGCAAGAGCTGCACTGCACCAGGGCAACAGATTTTGGGGGTGGCAAATTTTTAGGGATGTAGAGCAGATAAAAAATACTATATTTTTACATTATTATTTCATTTTTTTCTTTAAACGCCCTTTTTAAATCAAATCGATTGCTGACAAAACAAATAATAATTGGTAATTTATAATAACTATAAACATTATCCAGCCAGTTTCTTTATTCTGAGAAAATAAACCTCTATTCTGAGAAAGTAAACCTCTATATGTTCAAGCCCTTATCACTGTTGAAACTAGGTATTTTGTTTATGTGGGCTTAGCAGGAAACGTAATAGTAGGCAGTCGACTACTGCCTGCTTCGAAAAAATTTACGACAGCCTGGTTCTTTCCCTAGCTTCGATATGCAGTTTATATTTTTAATGCAGAATAGGGACCAGGATTCCCGTATTAAGGAATCTAGGACAAAAAACCCCCGGACAAAAAACCCCGGACATAAAACCCCCAGACAAAAGCCCCCGGACATAAAACCCCCCGGACAAAAAACCCCCGGACATAAAACCCACCGGACAAAAAACCCCACACAAAATTAATTATTTATAATATTAGTAATGCAAAAAATAGTTATTTTTGACAATATTTAATCCCTTTAATCAATTTACTTTACTATACTAATACGAACTTTACAATCTAATGTTATTACTAATAGCATTTAAAAAGTTTTCAATATCACGTTCCCCCTCAATAAAATCGTTGCACAGTTGCTTTAGACCGATTTGTAAATTTTTGTATGCCTTCTGCTTACTAGCTAATTTTAGGATTAAAAGATAATTTTAAGTTATTGTTGTTTGTGGCTATTTATTTGAGTTAAACTAAATAACGTGCGTACAAATAAAAACGGATTCGCAGTGGCCTTTGGAATTTGGTTCACACGCTGTGTGGTAATGACAGTTATCATAAATGCTTTTTGTCTACGCGATAAAACCAATGTTAATTCACGCGGTGCCACTAATTAAACTGTATTTACTAATTTTTATCTAATTACTGGAACTATAAAAGTCGAAACATTATAAATGATCGCAAACACTAGCGTTGACGTTTGACACATCCTAACCTAACCTATGATTTGACAGCATTATTTGTTAATCGTGTGAAGCAAATGAAGACAAGCCCTCAAATTCCAAAGGCCACTGCAAATCCGTTTTTATTTATACGCATGTTACAAATTTACACTGAATTCATACCCTATAAAACATATATAAATCCGCGCTTGTTTTTTCGACGGTTTTTTTATCTTAAATTCTGTTTTGTGGGGGTTTCTTGTCCGGGGGTTTTATGTCCGGGGTTTTTCTGTCCGGCTACGCGTATTAAGTATCTTCTCGATAGGTTGCCATTAACTGCATTCCTCGACCATGCCCGCTCTTTAGCTGACTACTATAGCAACAAAACAATAAAAAACAAACAAACGGCAGATTAACTGACGGCGGCCTTGCGAATAGAAATAACAATTTAAAAACGTACACCTAATTTTCAAATTTATAAACCAAAGTTGTCGCTTCTGGGTCAGATTTCATCCACTTTTCACACTCAAATTGTACATTTTTCTTGATTGGAAGTTAAGCTTGGACTGTTAGTTTACCAAACTGAGCGAAGAAACAAAAAAGTTATTTACATTTTAGTGAATTGATGCAATCAAACCCCGGGGATTGATCACTATGGGAGAGTAGATCAACAACCCCCCTTATGGAGTAGCCCTTGTCCAACAATGGGATGTTGCGGGCGAATAAAGAAAGAAGATAAAGAATTGATGTAAAATAAGTTTGAAGCTCCATATCTAGGTAATTTTACAAAAATTTACTAGGTAATTTAGAGGTTAAATAAACCTCACTTACTTTTTCGCACTTGTTTAGAATCACCCTGTATATGTGAAAAATGACAGCGCTATAAATTTAAATCCACAGCCATCAGTGTCCAAGTGATCATTTCTAGATAACTTGTACAAATATAAAATGTTTCTTTACAGTTTTAAATTACCTTTTCATTACTATTTGTTTTATAAGGGAAACAAAGATGATTATGAGCTAATTGTACTTTCACCATCATGTGCTTATTTTGAACGCTTCTGAGTTGTTTTTCACAAAATTTTAGTAAGCTAAGAGTACATAGTTGCATGCATAAAATGTGGTGTTAAAGAGCTGAGGGATTCAGCACTTCTGGTTTTCTTACTTAGGTCCTTGTTTGAAGTTAAAATTTCAGGGGTGAAATTATGGGAATGGCATTAAAAATGTGAAACACAATTAATTCTATTTATTCAAAACTTTAGGTTGATTGGATGGTGTATTTTATGAATGATAATTGCAGGCTGCTGTCTACCGCAGCGGGTACAACCGTTTCACACCCTACTGAACATATCGGCAGCTCCGTACGGCCTACAATAATACTCATCTACTGTTCTCTTGTCTTGTGTACGTAGCACAAAACAGCACAACAAATCGAAAGAGCCAAAGAGCTGTTAACTCACTAACGTATGCCCTTGTGATAAACATCTAACCAGCTCTCTAACTTAAATTAGCCATAAGAAAAAAGTCGTTTCCATTCACTTATACGTCTCTGATTACTGAATGTCTTTGCACATGTTTTTAAAACGACTTTTTATATATTTATGCGTAGTGTAAGATTATCTGGATGAAGTATGAACCTGAAATGATATAAATATTGATCTTTACGTAATATTTGTACAATAGTTTGCTGCCTTTAGTTTGTAAGCATTATTTAGGGTTGACTGGTAATTGTATCGTTTTCTTTTTTTCTTTAAATACATAGCAGTAAATCTATGTATAAATACTGTAAATTTTAGATAAGTCTTAATAGTTACGTAATAGGAGTATGATCTTATACTTTTGGGTATAAGTGAAATGGAAACGTAAATTTTGTGTTAATTATTACATTATTTTGTTTGTTAGTTGCTATATTTTGATACTTGTTTTTTTTTTTTGTCGGACCATTGTCCGCAAACATATCGATGATATTCGGTGTTTTGCTCTCTACATTGCAGTTTATTTCAGAAATCTCCTTAAATTAGAGGGTGCATTTACACGTTTTCACTGTCAGCACAATACATAGACGTAAACCTTTTAATGATACGTAAAATCGTTGCCAATTTAGATATAAATTTCTTTGAACGTAAATGGACGCTCGTAATGCTCCTTAAACAGAAAAATTGACCAAACAGTGTAGACGATAGATTTAGTCCGTTTAAGAAGCATTACATGTGAAGTAGCTAAAGCAGGAAGTTGGCCTAAAACGTGAAGTGTGAATTTTGAGTTCATCGAGTACGATTTATCTTTACTCAGTCGTAATATTTTCAGCTTGAAGGGAGAAATTTTTTAAATAAACAAGTTGTTTGCATATCAGGTTTTAAATACAATTTCGAAGCACAATATTTTCTTTTTAATTTTATTTACAATATGTCCAGAGCCGCCATGTAGTTTTCTTTTTGTATGTGATGAATCTTTGGCACCTTTCCGAAACAAAAATGTTAACAAATTGCGAATAAAACGAACAAGAAAGCAAATGAGAACCATTGTATGCAATGATCTTCCCTATGTCCTAGTCCTGCTGATACAAATTGGAGTTGTTTTTTTCAAGTAACTGTTTAAAGACCAAGAACCAAGCCCAAAAACCGTAACAGTAAACAGTAAGTTTTCCAAGGTGAACTTACAAGGTTTAAAAATAAAAAATGTATTTAGTCATTTTTAAATTCTATTAAAAAAATGGGAATCAAAAAACTGACAAAAATATTAACTACATAATTTTAGCATTTTCCACCAAAAATTAAATAAATTTTTTGAAGGTATTTAGGCCATGTCTAATATATCCAAAACCATGCAGAGTTCTTTGATACTTAGATTGTTCTGCCAGCCTCTTTTTTCATTTTTGTTTGTTCTGCCAACAAGACAAAATTGTCACTTCTGATCCATATTACTGCGAATAATTTTTAATTAATAATACACATTTTTTCTAAAGCTTACATAAAATATCCTACTAGTATTTCCTTTATGCAAATCTTTAATTATCAATTATTCAATATAATTTCTTGAAAAAGTTAAAGAAAATAGCCCACTTGGTTTTCTCACGAAAACATAATGAAAAGAGATAAAAGAAGAAATGCGCAAGAATGTTTCGTGCCTGGCGCGCACCACCGACGAGCAGGAGGCGCGCGGCGGCGGAGAACAGACGGGTCCACATGCCATTCATTTTTCGTTTAAAAATGTATCTCATATTTTTTTCACGTCTTTTAGACTCTTTCTTGTGTACATGGCACACGCTACCTGCCGGCTCTGAATATGTGTAAACATTTTTATGATTCTCTTCATACAGAAGTTCTAAGTTGCTGTATGATTTCTTTTTATTTTTTTTAAGTTGCAGTGATCCTTGGAAACATTTTTATGTTCCCCCTAGACTGAAGCCCCAAACAACTTCGTTTTAAAAATATTTTTATCCAATGATAAGAGTGTGAAAACATCAACTGGGTATGAATAAATCGGAACACATTGTATAGCAATTGAGCTTAGCACAACTTTGATTTGTTTTGTAAATTATGAATACGTTGCAATTTGCCAAACTTTTAGAAGTACGTTTGTATATAGTTACATTCTTGTGTAGTGTGATTGAATTAAAGAATTTTAGAGCCTAAAAATTGCTTAAAATATGAGGGTTGTAATTAACAAGCTTAAAAATGCCAAACATTATGAAGCATCCCGTATCGTGATATAATTACTATGATTCTGAAGAGTTCCTGTAACTACTAAATTAGTAACAATTTATTTTTGTAGTAGACGCACAGATAGAGAACTAATGGGAAATCCCAATGGAAGTACTATTTTAGTGCATCTATTCTCAGCACATGTGAATCTCTTAAGTCAAAATCATCTAATAGCCAAGCACAATTTACCTATTAATGTAGGAATTAATTTTAGAATGAACAATGATCTTTTACGTGTAAATACACCCTCATTTGAAAGCAAGCTAGCTCTAGTCTGTAAATAGTTCGTACGTACAAATTCGTGCCCCTGGTTGTGTCTGATCCAGTAATAATCATTTTAGTATCATCTTCCCCGAATGTAGTTGTAAGCCCCAATCCCCTCCCTGTTATGATCGTACTTTTTAAGAATAAAATGTAAAGAGATAAGAAGCACAAATATACTCTACGTTTTTTTGTAATCGTTGTTTTATTTTTTAATTAAGCTACTATTACCATACACTTATAAGCTACTATTTTTTTTCTTTTCAAAAGTAAACTTGAAATAAGAAGAATACTTCTACATAACCAGTTCGTCAGCTTTATTATGATGCTGATTTACCTTTGACTATGGTAAGTTGCGATACTTTAATGATCTAAAGAGTACCAGGTAAAGCAGCAACATTTTTCCTAACAAATTTAATGGAGGAAAAGGTTCTAAGTAAAGTAGAGTAGACTTTAATTTCCATATAAAAATAGAGGGTTTGACTTTTCTAGAATTCATAGATCTTGCAAAAAGTGTAAGGCCTGTATGACATGGCACATGTACAAAATTCTGTTCCGTATAATGCGCGTTTTGCAAAATTTTGTACAAAATTCTGTAAATTCATGTTGTAAAATCTGCAGAATTTTGTACAAAGTCGGCGTTGCATTGATGCGCGAACGAGCAATATTTAGTGTTTATTAACAATCACAGAGGGCACAAAAGAATATGTTTACCCCGCCTGCCGACACTCCACACACTTTCTCTTATCTCGCTCGCGGTCTTTATTGCTGCAGCTTGTTTGCTTTGTCGTGCGTTCGTATAAAATAAATAAATAAAAAAAAATAACCTAATATAAAATTTGGTTAGAACTCTACTTTATCGACGGTCACATGACTATTTTGGCAGTTATCTCACAGATGTCACCGTAATTTGTAACTATGTATTTGTGTATGCTCGTAGACAGAATTTTCTACAAAATTCTGTTCCGTGTAATACATGTGTTACAGAATTTTGTACAACATTT